>JAKGSA010001149.1:0-98577 GCA_033558755.1 Philaethria dido | reverse complement strand
GTCTTTTGCCGTAATTACCTGAACGCGGATGCCCTGTATGGTAGAGCGAGCCGCGTTGAAATTTACTTTATTGTCCAACATCCATTTGGACACGTCGTTCCAGGATTTCTTTTCCTGGATTACTATGGGGGGCGGTAACCTATCTTTGCGTGCGCCGGCCGGTAGCGGTACCGGGCCGGCGGACGCGCTTGTGTGCGCAGGTGCGGGTGAGTCACCGTCGGACACGTGCGCGTTGTCGACGTGCATGTCGCGGTCGCCGTCGTTCGCGTTCGCCGGTTCGTCGGCTTTGAGTGCCCGCTTTGCGGGGGTTTGAGCCTTAAGGGCCTTTTTCGCCTTTCGTTTGGCGGTCTTTGTCTGGACGGTCTCGAAACCGTCCTGGTTCTCCTCTCTCGCGTCGGGGGCCTCCTCCGCGGAGGAGGAAGGAGCCGATGAGGAGGATGAGGATGACGATAGTCGTCGGGAGCGATCTACGGACGAGTTACGCGACTCCGCTTCGCTCTCGCTATCGAAAATCGATTTTATCGTCCTTTTTTTTTGTTTTTGGGACCGGGTTCGAACCGGTTCCGCCTGTCCTGTCAGTGTCACCTGGTTAAATTCCGCAACACGCTATTTGCAATGGCGGTCATATAACTGCAAGTGATCTCTTACAGGCAAATATTATAACACAAGAATTGAATGTTAGTGAACAAAGAACCTCGAACGTCAAAGAACATATAGTTGTGAAAAAAAGACAAAAAGGAATTTTCTTATTATACTAACTATTTTTAAAACAATACTAACTATTTTTTTTGATGCGTTAACAACGCGTTGTCTTTAGGAATGTATATGTCACTTTGTATCAACATGGATGTCAAGCCATGGTAGTGTGTGTAACATTTATTTTATTAATTAAATATACTTCTTATGCATTATTTATAAAATAATAGTATTCTGTACTTCTTCTCTATATAAACTATAAGTGTGCCAAGTTTTATGCACCTCCGTTCGCGTAATTTTTGTAAAAAGGAATCCAAAGGTTTTGCTTCACGTATTTACATATAGATCCCATAAACCCTAAAGATTTTAACAAAAAAACAAAATTGACTTCAAATGAAATGTTCTAAAATCTAAAACTGTTACGAATAACTCAAAAACAATTCGTCCAATCTTAACTAAATTAAAATGGAACCACATCAAACGCACTAGCTATAATACAAAGAAACGGATCAAAATTGACCTTTTTGTAAACCCTTTTTTATAAAGTCAATTAATAACAATAAGCTACTTACCATTATCTAACAAACAATATTATCTCAAAAACATTTTGTAACAATTGTTTTAAGTAACAAAACCCACGCCTAAATTTTAATTTAGGAGAAAAATTCCTATCATTTACACTTTCTCTCATTACGTAGAAATGAATGAATATAAATTATAATAAAGATAAGTTGATGTGATCGTGTACTTACTGTTCCATTATTCAAAGTTTCTAAGCTGTTATGTTATGTTGATTCATATGACTATACTTTTATATAGGGTTGAAAAATATTTTTACTTACTTACTTAGCTTCACGCTGTATCCCGCATATGGCAGGATAGGCATTGCGTGCTGAGTAACGGAACTCAACGCCGCGCTATTGCCTTGTTACCAAGCCCAAGAAATGAAAAATTCCATTTCCTGGAGTGGGAATCGAACCCACAATCTGTCGCGTTTACAGTCGCACGCTTGAGCCAAGGGAGGCACAATATGTATACAAAATATTTTTGTACACTCGTACATTAATATCTACCTAATGTCCCTGTTGACGCGTTAACAACGCATTGCCTAGCAACGTATATTTGACTTCTTATATACGTGGATGTCAAACCGTGGTAGTGTGTGTAAAGTTTATTTCTTTTTTTTTAACTTCACGCTGTATCCCGCATATAGCGGGGAAGGCAGAGGGAACCAGATAACCTAGTGTTAAGACACTCCGCTCTCTTTCAGCAAAAGTGGGGAATCGTTGTTTATTTTATTAATTTAATGTATATTTTTATGTATTATTTTTAAAAGATATTATTATTCTGCTCTACTTCTCTATATAAGCTATGTGTGCCAATTTTGATGCTCCTCCGTCTGCGTAATTTTGGTAAAAATGGGTACAAACTTTTTGCTTTACGTATTAATTTAATTTTTAACTTCATGACTTCATAAAAAGAAGGCATGGGTTTTGTTACGATAAACAATTGTTACAATTTATTTGAGATTATAGTATAAGTTAAATAATGGAGCTACCTACCTAACTTCACGCTTTATCGCTAGCGGGGTAGTCAAGAGAGAACGGAGCGCCAAACGCTACGGTCCTCATACCATACCGCATACCTCTTTCGCCTCGTCCATAGACATTAACCTCTTCATGCATGCCCTCCGGAGGGTCCTCAAGCTTTTTACGTGACCTTCCTCCAGTATCATTGATAGTATGTGTGATTGTATGTATTGATAATGGAGCTTGTTGAGCTTTTAACTTATTTCAAGAAAAGAACGTTCTCTATTCTGTTATATTTTTGGATGTTATTGCATAGCATAACTTATAACTTGGTGAACCAATTTTGATAATTGTTTTCTTATATGATAGCTAGTGTTTCTGATTTCCATCTCATTTAAGTTTAGATAAGGTCGGATGAATAGTTTTTGAGTTATTCGTAATAATGTTACAATTATAATTATTTACATAGTACCTACATATACCTTAAATTAAATTACTATTAGTATCAACCCTAAAGAGGGCGGTAAGGAAATGAGATAAAAGGCGCACATACACTCGTATATCTCGATTAATCCTGTTCCACATAATTCAATGTCACCGGCACATGTTTGGATATTTAATAAATGACTTACATTCTGTATATTGTTAGAGCATTATAATCAACTAGTTATATCCCGCGACTTCGTTCGTATGGACTATGTAACCTAAATTCCATTTTTCCTGTTTTCATAGAAATTTCTAGTAGTAGCTTTATTCTGTATTCCGCATATAGCAGGGTAGACAAAGAGAACCAGAGAACCTAATGTTAATATACACCGTTCTCTTTTAAATATTTGCGTTCCCACTTTCCGCCGAGGCATTGCGTGGAGGAACTAAACGCCGCGCTTTGCCTTGTTACCAAGCCCAGGAAATGAAAATATTAAATATTATTTTCATTTACTGGAGTTGACATCGAACCCACAATTTGCCACGTTTACAATTACATACTCCTGCCTCTACGCCACGATAGGCATAGGAATTTAACGTTGGAGACGTCAGGAATGCAACGTTGAATTCCGCTGCGTAAAGATTCAAATTTGAGCGGAAAGCGGAGAACCGAATTTCTTCACTCTATTTTTCTCTCTTTGGCACTATATATATTTTTTAGCTTCACGATATATCCTGCACACTAACAGGGTAGGCAGACGAGAACCAAGAAGGGCAAAGTGTTAACACACTTCGTTCTTTTTCAACAATTCTGTTCCACACTTTCCGCCGGGTTGAGATTTTTAACATATATTTCTCCTATATAGTAAACAAAGAATAGTAACAAATATTTTTCTTGTATACAATATCGAAATACCGTAATGAGTTCGTGTTGTGACTTACATTCTTATCAAGCACTATGATTCTTAAGCAAATATAAATAAATAAAAGTATTAAGGTGAAATTTGTACGATAAGCTAACCTATATTCCTTTGGAAACTAACCGTTTGTCATTTTAAACCACTCAGTGTCTTTGTTCATCAAAGTCATTATTATTATTGTAAATATATATATATATATATATATATATATATATATATATATATATATATATATATATATATATATCCATATATATATATATAAATCAGGAAGAACTGGAAACTATTTTGGCACAGTTTCAGAATATTCGAATTCACACATTCGTTGCAGGTACAATTTCCCATAGAAAAGGTTTTCCACATATTTTACAAATTTCTGTCATTTTCATATATTAAATTTCTGTTTTGAATAAATACAGTTCGGGGTTGAGTTCCGCCCCTGTCGCGCAGTGTATAGAAAAACTCTTTAACATTCCATGGATTTCCCCGCGTCATAATCACTGCGTTGCAGAGAAACATAATACTTAAATTATTTCCATTTTCTCACTCATGATGTGTCATAGAGCGGCGTTAGGTAACGCTACTCAATACGCATAGTCTCGAGAATTCGAGACACAAAACGCAAAATCAAAGTGTTTTAACATTAAGCTTCTCCACATGTCTGCTATCCAGTAAAAGGGGAAGCGAAAAAAATACCTAATACATACCCAATTTCCACTGAATTGAGGCATCGCGTGCTGAGTGGCGGAACTCACCGTCGCGCTTTGTCTTGTTACCAAACCCAGGAAATGAAAAATTCCATTTCCTGGGTAAGAATCGAACCCACAACCTGTATCGCGTTTACAGTCACACGATTGTGCCTCTGCGCCGACAGGCGTTAAACAAATACATAATAATACACACACACATGCTATAAAATGACAAACATACACGCATAAAATTGGCAAAGAAACTTACGACGCCTCCTTTCAACGGATTACTTGGGCGCATATTTGACGTACAATTATTCACGCCGCACGGATCTGTCTATCAGGATCTTTAAGTTATTAACTTTGCAAAGTGACATTTAAATTTATTTCGGTTACCGATTCGATTACCGGTCTTCAGCTTAATAATCCGACGTTTTGAGTGCGTAAAATGAAAATTATTGACCACATTTATTTCTTAAAAGTTTTGATTGCTTGTATATTGTATAAAGATAAAAAATGATGGATGTGATAAAGAGGTTATATACGTTATTAATATTGTTTTGTTGAAGAATGCGGGTTCGAGTCTTGTGTGAAGTATTTTTTAGCGTTTTAAACGAAAATAAAAAAAAAAAATTTTGAAGCTAACGGTGCGCTATGGGACAGCATCTGACAATAAGCCACTGAAAAGGATTATTCAAATTACCTTCATTATGTTGCTCTCGTGAAAAACAATTGCAGCGTTGAATTCCGCCACCTAATTTACAATGAACTCTTACGAACCTGCTATGCGGTAAAAAAGTGTGAAGCTACTAATAATTAAAAGATAACAAATAAGTAATTTTTATTCGAGAAAGAAATAAGTTAGGTTTTTCGATTTATTGAAGCAAATATTGTAATTGATTTCCGCTACTCGCGTAATCAAAGAAGGATTTATAAGCTACCCCACAAAATAGACGAAAAAAAACAAAGTCATTACAGATATACAAGTATTTTCCTGCTTATGTATTAGGTACATACATACATACATAGCTTCACGCTGTATATACGCCGCACTTAGCAGGGTAGGTAGAGGGAACCTAGTGTTAACACACTCCATTCCCCACTTTCCGCCGAATTGAGGCATTGCGTGCTGAGTGGCGGAACTCAACGCCGCGCTTTGCCTTGTTACCAAACCTAGGAAATAAAAAATTCCATTTCCTGGAGTGGCAATCGAACCCACAACCTGTCGCGTTTACATTCCCACGCTTGTGCCTCTGCGCCACGATAGGCGTTTAGGTATTAGGTGCTACCATACTTTTCAGATTTCATAGTATTTGTTAACTAATGTTTACAATATAAATACAATTAAAAAGTGTAGCTCACACACAAAACTCAAAATTTGAATGGACCTGTTACTATAAGAGGTTGCTTACTCCTTATAAAATTTGTAAGAATTTAATTTTCTATTTAAGTCAAGTAAATCAAAAGCAACATGGCTTCAATATGATAGAGTTTAAATTTAATCAACAATAAAATAAATCACTCCCACTGTCCACGTAATTTATATTACATCTAAAGTCAGGATAATATTATCGAATGACCATCAAGTCGCATTAACGAGTGTCACAAAATGCGTGGGGCTTGTCATAGATGGGAGACTATAAGGAGTAGCCTTGAACTATGTTTTTTAACCGACTTTAAAGGAAGGAGGAGGTTCACAATTCAATTGTTTTTTTTATGTGCATATTTATATATGTTATTTATATCTATTCGTTTTTTTTTCTCTTTTTTTTTGCACAGATGCTCTATCTCGCTGTTATGCACTCACCCACTTCCACGGGTTGACTGGTAGATATCTCTTTTAGAGATAACTCCACCTTTGTGTGCTAAACTTTGTTTTCTTTCTTTTTTGGTTTTTAAGTGCAATAACGAAAAAGAATATATATTTTTAATGGGTGAAACATTTTTTTTATATAATCGCTAGTGCTTGTAAATGTGGCCATTTAAATTTAGTAAATATATGACGAATATTTTTTGAGTTATTCGTAATAAATTTACTTATTAGTGCTTTTTATTTAAAGTCGGATTTTTGTTAAAATGTTGATTATCATATACAAGAAAAAGTAACTCTACTTATTTATATCTCACTAAAATTATTCATGCTTAAGTTTGTGAGGCTGTATTGATTTTAGTTACCGTTTCATCCCAAAATGGGTCGGGAACGGGTCTCTTTGAAATTTCAGTAATATAGCGTATACGTCATTCATTTTTGAAGTTTTAAAGTGTTAATCATACACTTGCGAAACAAAAAACATATTTAGAAAATGTATAAAAATTTGAACGCAAATAGACTACAATTTATAATGATTCTTTATAAGTACATAATTGAAAATAAAATTCTGCGAAATTCAATACCGCGGCTTGTTTTACCAGAGCAGAAAAATAAAAAAATTGTATATATAACGTCTGTCGTGGCGCAGAGGCAGAAGCGTGCGACTGTAAACGTAACAGGTTGTGGGTTCGATTCCCACTCCAGGGAATGTTAGTATTTTCATTTCTTGGGTTTGGTAGCAAGGCAAAGCGCGACGTTGAGTTCCGCCACTCAGCACGCAATGCCTCAATTCAGCGGAAAGTGGGGAACGGAATTTTCGTAAGAGAACGGAGTGTCTTAACACTAGGTTCTTAGGTTCCATTTGCCTACCCTTCTATAGGAGGGAAGTTAAAAAAAATGTATATATAACTCATCTGAGTGGAATGCCACGATCGCGTCAATTCCTATGCAACTCGCACACAGCCCTTCCATGCAACACACTCTATGACTTTATTTATAAACTGTCAGTTACGTTATGATCGGTACTGACATTATAATTGATTTATTCAAACGATCTTTAATAGTTACTCGATTTACGTACTTCGTTTACCGTTTTAGTGTTCATTAATTATGGCGCGACGTTTAATATACTGGCGCTGATTTTAACCGACTTTAAAAAATGAGGTTCTTTTCGACTGTATTTCTTGTGTGCTATTGGTTAATTTTTTCTGGGTGAGCTAATTTTGATGATACTTTTTATGTGATAGCTAGTATTTCTGATGTGATCCCATTTCAATTTGGTTCGTATGAGCCGAATGAGTCGTTTTTGAGTAATTCGTATTTTATTTTCTAATATTTACTTCCAAGTATAAGCTTGTCATATTGACATAATTTTTTTTAACTTCACGCTGTATCCCGCATATGGCAGGGTAGGCAGAGGAAATATGAGAACCTAGTGTTAAGATACTCCATTCCCCACATTCCGCCGCATTGGGGCAATGCGTGCTGAGTATCTCAACTCAACGCCACGCTCTGTCTTGTCATCAAACCCAGGAAATGAAAATACTACACTTTTATATTTCCTGGAGTGGGAATCGAACCCACAACCTGTCGCGTTTACAGTCGCACGCTTGTGGCTCAGCGCCATGACAGGCGTTGACATCGTTTCATAATTTAAATCCTTTTTTTATGTACGTATATTTTCACGGTTTTTTACGCATATTAGGCTAGTCAAGTAGAACCTAGTGTCATGACACTCCGTTTGCCGCCAGAACTGTGTGTTAAGTCTATCTCTTTCTAGTCTAATATAACTATCACTAACAATACAAGCGTTACGTTACAATGACCTTTCAGTCTGCGGCGGCTTTTATCATTATCTAAGAGTAAAGTGTTTCGCACGCTCCAAGTGCCGGCTTCTGTTTCGGTAATCCTTTTAATATAATGCTGATATTATAATCATATGTTATGCTTTTAAATATTTGAATGTTAGTTTTTCTTATTTGTCAACATGATAACTTATTTTTGTTAAGCTTAAGGTTGTAGGTTCGGTTCCCACTCTAGGAAATGTAAAAGTTTAGTTTTTCATTTCCTGGGTTTGGTAACAAGGCAGAGCGTGGCGTTGCGTTCCGCCACTCAATACGCAATGCCTTAATTCGGCGGAAAATGGGAAACGGAATGTCTTAACACTAGGTTCTCAGGTTCCCTCTGCGTGAAGTTAAAAAAAATAATAAGAATATATATTTTTTTTATATTTCACGCTTCGTGCCGCAGCAGAGTAGAGAGAACCTAATGTCTTGACACTCCGTTCGCGGTTTTGTAAGCGACTGCACTAAATAGTGCACTATCTCTTGCCAGAGCGAAGAAGTGAAAATTATTAAAATATAATAATTATTCTTATTTACAGCCAGACAGTGTTCCACTACGCCACGATGGTATCTATTAATATTTTTAATCATATTTCTAACTAAACAAAAAAAAATCAAGTCAAGAGAAGCATTGACCATCACTTTACACACAAAGTTTCTTAAATAGATATAAAGTGGAGAGCAAAGACCTTAATATAGGTTTCAGAGCGAAAAAATGAAACTAATTTAAAAATAATTATTGCCTCGATTGGTAATCGAACCCATAACCAATCACGTTTACAGTCAAACGCGCTACTGCGCAACGATGACCTCAATGACCAAATTTCAATAATGCCGCTTTCAAACCACTCAACCAAAGTTCGTTATCTTAACAAATACCTGTAATATACGATTCAGTACAATGAAATATAAATTGATATACAATAGATCATAGTGTTAGACAGCTTCATTAGTATGACGACCATCGTAGCACAGTGGAAACAGCATCTGACTACAAACACGATAGGTTTGGATTCGATTCTCACTTGGGGGAACGATTATATTTCGAATATTTTAATTTCTTCGATCTAGTAAAACCAAGCACGGCGTTGACTTCCGCCACGTAACACACATTATCTACAAAATTTGGGCGGAAGTGGTAAATTGAGTATTTTGACTTTGGTATAATGATTATATTCTATTTATTTTTTTTGGTTATATTAAAACTATTTAAATTCTCCGCCCTACTAAGCACGGCGTTGAGTTCCACGTAACACTCAATATCTCAAATTTGGTCTCAAATTGTAAAACCCAAGTGTTTACACTAGTGTAATATAAATATATAAATAAAATCTAGATTTTATGACTACCAGGATAAAGCGTGAAGCTTTTCAATTAAATCAAAATTACTATACAATAGTTCATACTATTTGGCAGCTTCATAATTATGATGACCATCATGTCGCAGTGGGACACCATCTGATTTTAAACGCGATTGGTCGTGGCTTCAATTCCCACTCACCAAATTCATTATATTCAAATTATTTTTTATTTCTCCACTCTACTAAGACCAAATACAGCGTTGAGTTCCGCTGCGTAACACCCAACGTCTCTAATTCGGACAGAAAGTGGAAAACTAAGTGTCTTGCAGTGGCGAGGCTCCTATACAACTCTATTCCCACCAGCTTGCTTAACTTTTCAAAGTAAAAATATGATCATCAAAAAGATGATGATCTAAAATTAAAAAAAAGCTCGCCAGTATAATGTGGAGCTCCAAAAAACAAAGTCAGACAAGGTGTGAGGGCGTCAGGAAAATATTGGGCATAAAAGTGCAAAAGGGGGCAAAAAACAAGCTCTGACATTCCGGTCATTCCGGTCATCGCCAAAATTCCATAGTGAAATTACTAAATACATAATCCTATACCACTTTTCCCAAATATATTGGCTTTCCTAATAATAACCGGCTTCCCTAAATATATATACAGATTTTCCTAAATGTACATCGGCTTCCCTAAATATATATACCGGCTTCCCTAAATATACATCGGCTTCCCTTAATTTACCGGCTTCCCTAACCAAACTTTTCACCATTCCCCACTGGTGTCTTGACACCAGGTTCTGTGACTACCACACTTTACAATGAAACCTAAATTACTATACAATAGTTCATAGTATTTGACAGCTTCATTAGTACATAAATACACTGCAAAGGCTAAGCCGTGTATATTTATTCAAAGCTCTAAAGTAGCTACTGAGGTAGTTAAATAGAAGATAACGAGGTGATTATTACGTTACGCATTGTGGAATATAATTCAATTTTCGCTCTGCTAACACTCAGATGTATTTGCTGGATTGTGTTGTATGTTTGTTTATAGTATATTATTTATATATGTACTACACCTATAGTGGCGCAGAGGCAGAAGCGAAGCGTGAAAACACGACGGGTTGTGGGTTCTATTCTCACTCCAGGAAATGGAATTTTTCATTTCCTGGGTTTGGCAACAAGGCAAAGCGCGGCATTGGGTTCCGCCACTCAGCACGCAATGCCTCAATTCGACGGAAAGTAGGGAACGGAGTGTCTTAACACTAGGTTTCCTTTGCCCACCCTACTATATGCGGGATACAATGTGAAGCTAAAAAAAAAAAAACAAAAAATATACTAGGTGTATCCCGCGACTATTCGCGTGGACTATAAAACCAATATTTTTCCTTTTTCGGTAGGAATATAGGGAAATTCTCTCCTAATACTCCCCTACACTCCCCAAGGAGTCGCTAAAATGCTAAATGTCAGCTTTGTATAGCCAGTAATTTCGCGATAAAAACTTTAAGAAATAAAAATTAAAAAATGAAGCATATTACTTTTTTTTTTTTTAAGAAAAGTATTTCGTGTAGGTAAAGAGTTTTCATGTATACAGTTTTAAGACGGTGATTTGATATTTTAATTTTATAACATACGATTTATAGTTTATGATTTAGATCATGTCAATAAAATATGACCGTAAAATGTGAATCAAAACATATAGGAATTTGCCACAAATAGAATTTGAAGTTTAGAGGAGCGAATTCAAAATTTACAAATGAAATTGAAGTTCAAAACATTGAATTTTATGCACGAAAGAATGAATTTGCAATTCAAAAGCTATAATAATATGTATAATACATAACGCCTGTCGTGGCGCAGAGGCACAAACGTGCGACTAAAAACACGACAGGCTGTGGGTTGGTGGGATTCCCACTCCAGGAAATGTAAAATTTAGTATTTTCATTTCTTGGGTTTGGCAACAAGACAAAGCGCGGCGTTGAGTTCCGCCACTCAACACGTAATGCCTCAATTTGGCAGAAAGTGGGGAACGGAATTGTAGAAAGAGAATGGAGTGTCTTAACACTAGGTTCGCTGGTTCCCTCTGCCTACCCCGCTATATGCGGGTTACAGCGTGAAGTTAAAAAAAAAAAAATTAAAACTTAGAAATTTTACCCGCCACACTTTTCTTACTAAATGAATGCTTAGTGAGTCCGCCTCTACGCGGAGGTTGTGGGTTCCATCACCAGCTCGCAAGAATGATCATATTAAAAAAAAGGTTATCATATAAAGCGTGATAATGCTAAAAAATGAAACGTAACACGTAAAACTACTAAGACTATAGAACTTAGCCGTAACCAGAATAGCCTTAGGTATATATGTACGTAATATTTCAACAAAAAATATTACTATAAGAATCTATTTCAATCATATTAACAGCGTCAACGCGTCACTTTACTGTAATCTATAATACTTTTTTTTATCTTAACGCTGTATCCCGCACATAGCAGGGTAGGCAGAGGGAACCTGAGAACCTAGTGTTAAGACACTCCGTTCTCTTACAACAATTCTGTTCCCCACTTTCCGCCGAATAGAGGCATTTCGTGCTGAGTGGCGGAACTCAACGCCGCGCTTTGCCTTGTTACCAAACCCAGGAAATGAAACACAACCTGTCGCGTTTACAGTCGCATGCTTTTGCCTCTGCGCCACGACAGGCGTTACTGTAATCCGTGGTCACAAATAGACTCTTCCCTACTAATCACGTCTACCTGTGACCACGGACTACTATAAAGTGTTCGAAACGTTAGGTTTCCAAAAATTTATTTCCGAATACTAAAATAAACGCGACAAATCCAGTTAAAATAGTTACAAAAACGCGAAAATCTAGAACATAAATATAAAAACAACGTTTAGGCAGTTAGTTTTTTAGGCAGACCGAACCTAGTGTTGAAACACTCTGATCTGCGCTATATTAATATATATATATATATATGACCTCAATATATAAAACAAGAACTTGGCTCTCTAAACCTCAAAATTACCGATATTGAGTCTAAATAAATCGTAGTACAATCAAAACAAGTTGTAAAATCACCGTTTATGCGTATTAAAATTTTATTTCAACCACTTTTATAGGCGAGATAAACTTTGACTTTATGTAGGTAACATTCGACGTGATTTACGATCTGCCTATTGGTCTCGTTTCTAAGACAAAATTATCACCTTTAATCCCTTTTCGAATAGTTTATTGTTTAGTTTTGTTACTATATCATGTACTTGGTTATCTGTAATGAAATATAATATATCGTGTTTAAATAACGCCTTTTAGATATTTAATCTTAGTACAGTTCCGTCACTCAGCACGCAATGCCTCAATTCGGCGGAAAGTGGGGACCGGAGTGTCTTAACACTAGATTCCCTCTGCCTACCCTGCTATATGCGGGTTACAGCGTGAAGCTTTGTTTTTGTTTAATTTGGCCATAGGAAAACGCTTGTGCTTATGAATGACTGATTTTATCATTTCAGTGGAGTAGTAGGCAAATGTTTTTATCATTTCAGTACATTTACAATCAATACAAGCGAAAACATTGTCGAAATTTCTGCAAAAACATGAAATAACAAGGTTTTAGGTATTATAGTCCATGAAAATAAAGTCGGGAGATACAACTAGTATATAAAATAAAATTAAAATTAAAGACATCTCTTTCCACCATTCGTCGCTTCACCACTATCAACCATTACATCTCTTTAACATCTGCATAACACGGTAACTATTCAAAGAGAAACTTTTGTAATGCAAATACAAATATTATTTCTAGCTTTGCTTTGTCTTCGATCAATCTGACTGTACTTATTTCATCAAATAATTATATATTCGCAACTTCACGCTTTTCCCGCAAAGCAGCGTAATCAGGGAGAACCTAGAGTTAAAACACTCCGTTCGCTGCTTTCCAACAAGTAGCGGAACTTAACGCCGCGCTTTGCCTAGTTACCAGAGCGAAGAAATAAGAATACTAAATATTATTTAATATTTTCATTTTCTGGAGTAGGAATGGAATTGACAAACGTGTTTACAGTCGCACGCTTGTGCCTTTACGACAGGTCTCAGCTCAAATATAATAATTCCT
Source organism: Philaethria dido (assembly GCA_033558755.1). Classification (NCBI taxonomy): domain Eukaryota; kingdom Metazoa; phylum Arthropoda; class Insecta; order Lepidoptera; family Nymphalidae; genus Philaethria; species Philaethria dido. Next base: position 85,257 of record JAKGSA010001149.1, on the reverse strand, counting down.
CCGAGTGGGAATCGAACCCACAACCACTCACGTTTAAAGTGACTATCCCACTGCACCCCAATGACCTAATAAACTCACCGTTTATACATATTAAAATTTTATTTCATAACAACTAACTATTCAAAGAGAAACGTTAGTAATACAAATACAAATATTAACTCAAGCTTTGATTGGATTGAACATGAAGACGAGTTTCACATATTAGTCAATGTTTGATCGACTGTGTTGGAGTTTCCTGCTTTGGAGTATACCTTTTCATAATAAAACTACAGAGAGACATATGTTAGCTTTTGATTTCTGTCTTATGTCATAATCATCACTATATTAATACATACGCTGTAACCCCACACATAATCGGGTAGGCAGAGGAAACCTAGTGTTAAGACACTCCGTTCCCCATTTCCACCGAATTAAGGCATTGCGTGCTAAGTGGCGGAACTCACGAAACCCAGGAAATGAAAAATTCCATTTCCTGGAGTGGGAATCGAACCCACTACTTGTCGCCTTTACAATCGCACGCTTGTGCCTCTGCCACGATAGGCTTTCTTATATTAATACGTGAAGGAAAAACTTTGTATCCCATTTTACGAAAATTACGCGGACGGAGGAGCATGAAACTTGGCACACTTATAGTTTATATAGAGAAGGAGTGCAGAATGCTGATTTTTTTTTAAATAATGCATAAAAAGTATATTAAATTCATAAAATTAATGTTACACACACTATGATGATGATTTGACTTCCATGTTTATACAAAGTGACATATACATTATTAAAGACGAAGCGTTATTAACGCGTCAACGGAGCACTAGTAATGTTATGTACACAATGCAACGCGTAGGTAGTTTACCCGTCAGCGGAACATCTGGTAGGCAAAGAAAATGCTTAAAAAAATATTTTCTCAAAGTAGCTTTGTAATGGCGTTTGTAATAACCAGGGTAGCGAAATAACAATAATATAAACATAATCAAAGCTGCGAACGTAGTGTCTTGACACTAACTACTCTCCTACTACTCTGCTATGTGAGATAAAGAGTAAATCTGCTTTTTGCCCCCCCATACGGAATTGAATCCGTTGAACCGCGTTCACAGTTAGACACTATTACTACAAGTATCTAAAGGTGTCTCACTAAGGTCCCATATACGCCTAGCGGTAAATTTTAAGGATTTTAACCTTACCACCTGTCAGTACTATCAGTTAATTTTGTATAACTGCATATAAAAAGTTAACATCGTGTTTACGACTTAACAGCGATAAACGAACACGCGGCGATCAATTACGTCAGATTCATCAACTGTTATCATGTTAAAGTGTTTCCTATATATCTTTTTAATACGTCTCTACTAATATTATAAATATAAAAGTAAGTTTGTTTGTTACGCTTAAACTACTGAACCGATTATCATGAAACTTTATACTCATATTAGTTATTAAAAGGGTAGGGTACTTTTTATTTAAAAAAAATATGTATATTTTGACAGATATGATTGCTTACAAAAAAAATGATAAATTTACCTACTTCAAAGCCTTCAAATTAAGTCATATACGCACACAGTATGTACTATAAACTGTCATTGACCACGCAAGCGAAGCCGCGAGTAACAGCTAGTATCTACATTTTAAGTGGATTGCATAATTGAAAACAATCTCAAATGAATATATATTTTTACTATCTGTTAAATTTATATTTGAATACATTATTTTAAATGCGTTTAACCTTTTTTTGATATAAACGGTGTACGTTTTAGTGGAGATAAACTAGAGTTTATGTAGAGGTCAACGTGGCAAAGAGGGACAGACTGATTATGAGTCTCTTATCGTGATTGGCAGGTGCATGACAATATAAAAATCATTGTCATTTCCTTATTCTAGTAAGAAGGCACGGAGTTTAGTTACGCCAGATCAGCACTCAATATCTCGATTTCAGGCGGAAAGTAAAGACTGAAGTGACTTAACGCTAGATATCTATTGATGTGTTCCGGTTCGATGGCATGTAAGCCAGTTTTTTTCCTTTTCCACCCACCCTTTCCCCAGAATGTGGTGGTTCCGATAGTGGACTACTACATTGTCCTCCCCTTCCATCTGTATTCTCTAGGTCGGCAACGCATTTACATCACCTCTGGTGTTGGAGATGTCCATGTGCGAAGGTAAGCATCAGGTGGTCCTTTTGCTCGTTTGCCATCCGGTATCCATAAAAAAAAAATCCGTACTACCCTCGTATACAGAATAAAGCGTGAAAATGAATAAAAAATAGATGCATTTAATCATGCTTTGACTTTTTTTTAGTGTTTTGACCGACTTTAAAAAGGATGAGGTTCTCGACTCGATCGTATTATTTTTATGTGTGTTACCGCATAACTTTTTACTATATGAACCAATTGATTGATTGATTCTTTTTAATATGATAGTCAGCGCTAACTTCTGGCCATCCATTTTAATTTAGTTAAGATCTGACGTACGATATGGCTGATCTGAGTAGTTTTTGAGTTATTCGTAATAATTTTACTTTATACTGCAATTTATTAGAAGTGATTTTTTGTTAATATCTCAATTATTTATGATATTTGCTTTACGAGGTGATAGGTAATGTTATATACTCTTCGCCTGAAATGCCTCTTAAATACCAAATATTACATTACCACTATGAATGTCATATGTTAATTTGACGCTTTTACATTATAAATGGCGAGTGCATGACTGGGGCCAATTTGAACCATAATCAAAAAATAAATAATATATATTATTTTTTTCTTTCAGTTGTTCTTGTTTGAGAAATTGTAGTATTTTGCATAGAACTCTTGAATTATGATAGCTGGTATATTAAGAGGATTGAGGGATCTTATTTAGTTTCTCTCCTCCTATCGACGTACAATTCAGGAGATCCGTAAAAATAAATAGAACGAAATGGGACGCCCGGTAGTTGTTAAACAATCAATTTAATATAAGAATCTATAAATAATAAAGAAATAATAAATAATAATTTAAATATTTTTTAAATGATTCAAGATTTTTAGTTACTTTAAACTTTTTTTTTAACTTTACGCTGTATCCCGCATAACAGGGTAGGCAGAGGAAACCAGAGAACCTAGTGTTTGGACACTCCATTCTCTTTCTACAATTCCGTTCCCCAGTTTCCGCTGAATTGAGGCATTGCGTGTTGATTGGCGGAACTCAACGCCGCGCTTTGCCTTATTACCAAACCCAAGAAATGAAAATACCAAATTTTACATTTCCTGGTGTGGAAATCGAACCCACAACCATTACTTTAAACATAATTACAATAATATTTGTCCAAAGAAAAAATATAGGTACATTGTTTAAATGAATAGTAAATGTGTTAACATATAGTCTGCCGCCTCTTTACGTATAGCATATGTACACACATATAAAAGTCTTGAGCGAAGATATTAGGGGACTCGTGATGGCATCAGAGCGTCATACCGTTTGCCGTGATGTAAAATCAATACTACCAACTCACACCAATAGATATTTACATCAAGAAAGAAAATCGCCTATATCTACGTTAATCTATTAAGTTGTATTCAAGAAAGATCATAAAAAAATCATGTTAAAATTTAATCATCCACACATTATTTTACTTTAACATAATAATTAATTAAATAATTTTAAATATATACATATTATTAATAATTACCATATGTATGAGACGTAATATCACCCCAGTTACGGCACATAAACGACTATACGTGGAACATTATGCACTGTATCAAACGCTAAGAATTCATTAGTGTTCCGTCTATAAATATTCATATTAGATGTGTATCGCATATATGAACATACATACACTATATTCTCACCTGTTTTTTATTAGGTCTATTTGTAAAATAATAGTCATTGATGGTTGACAGTAAAGTTATAATTTCACTTACTAGTGTCCCCGTTGACGCGTTGATAACGCGTCGTAGCAACGTTTGTATATGCCACTTTATATAAACATGGATGTTAAACCATGATAGTATGTGTAATATTTATTTCATTTTTTTTTATTAACTTTACGCTGTACCCCGCAGCGGGGTAGGCAGAGAGAACCAGAGAATCAAGTGTTAAGACACTCCGTTCTCTTTCAACATTTCCGTTCCCCACTTTCCTGTTGAGTGGCGTTTATTTTATTAATTTTATATATTTTTTATAGATTATTTAAAAAAAATACTATCATTCTGCATTCCTTAGCTAAATAAACTATACTATACTCCGTCCGCGAAATTATCGTAAAAAGGGATCCAAAATTTTTGCTTCACGTATTTACATATAGATAGTTATTTTGAGCCTTACCCACATATATCGTCACGTTTAAGAGTTTAAGACTATCAGTATGAGGCTTATCATGTTTTTTCCTATTTGCTAGTTCGTAGAAGATATTCCATAGAATATTCCATACTTCACTTAAAATTAAAATTATAAATTTAACAAGTACACTCAACAACAAAACGCCTGTCGTGGCGCAGAGGCTACAAGCGTGCGACTGTAAATACGACAGGTTGTGGGTTCGATTCCCACTCCAGGAAATGAAATATTTCATTTTCTGGTTTTGGTAACAAGGCAAAGCGTGGCGTTGAGTTCCGACACTCAGCACGCAATGCCTCAATTCGGCGGAAAGTGGGGAACGGAGTGTCTTAACATTAGGTTCCCTCTGCCTACCCTGCTATATGCGGGATACAGCGTGAAGCTATGAATGAGAATACACTACTATTTTAATAATAATCATATTTTATCAACATTAACACTGAAATTGATCCAAATTCCGCCAAAGAAATCGAACCCATAACCATCGCAAATAAAGGAAACATAACTACTTCACAATGAGGTTCTACATAATTTTATATTCACAAAATATCTGAACAGAAGCAAAACAATTAATCGTATAGCACTCTAGTAACAAACGAGCTTAAGACGTTATATCGATCTTTAATGTACTCTTCGAATGCGTCTTCGAGATTTTTTTATTTTTATGACTTCCATCGTCGGAATGTCTTTTAATTCAACATATTAATAGTATCGCTTAGTGGTAGAGTTATTTTAGTGACAGCTTATATATTTGAAAATTAACATTTTTATTTCAACTTGTTATTTTATTAATTAAAAAAATATATTTCAGCATAAAAAGGAAAATCGAATAAAATGCACTAAAAAGAACTATTATACCATATTTTCTAAATATATCGGCTTCCCTAAAAACTACCGGCTTCCCTAAATATATATACCGGCTTCCCTAAATATACCGGCTTGCCTAACTAAAAGTTTCACCCCTCGCCATTGTGAGGTGTATAAATCATTGCTTTAGAAACAAAACTAAAATAGGTACAATCATGTCCCAAGTGGGAATCGAACCCATCACCATGTCGCTTACAGTCAGATGCTGATGTTACACTTTTGTTTCTTATCAATAATTATTGTTATTTATCAAAACACTTAATGATATAATTTAAAAAAATATTAGTAGCTGCATAATATTCATAATTCTTATTGTTCTTTTTTTTTAACCTCACGCTGTAGCCCGCATATAGCAGGGTAGACAGAGAGAACCCGAGAACCTAGTGTTAAGATACTCCGTTCTCTCACAATAATTCCATTCCCCACTTTCCGCCGAATTGAGGCATTGCGTGCTGAGTGGCGGAACTCAACGCCGCGGTTTGCCTTATTACCAAACCCAGGAAATAAAAAATTCCATTTCCTGAAGTGGGAATCGAACCCACAATCTGTGTAATCACTGTTACAGTTTTGTTTCTTATCAAAAATTAATGTTATTTATTACACTTATTGATATAATATAAAAAATATTAGTAGCTGCATAATATTCATAAATCTTATTCTAAATTAATAAAAAAGTAAAGAAAAAATTAGTCCAATTAAAAAAAAATCTTAATTAATCGAACATAAATTGTGACCAACCCAGTTTTTTATGACAAATCATTTCCCAACAAAAACATTATAGAGTTACACAATATTTGGAGATACGCAATAAATATATAGAACAGTAATAACGGATATTAATTTATCATCATTCGAGTATCTATTAAAATAAAATTAATTATACACTGATAAATACTTTTAATATTCAATTATATAATTAGCATAAAACGATAAGGCAATTATTGTGCCGTCAATCATTTACATATGTATCTTTTATGACATTTCTGGTTTCAATATTATGTCACAATTTCTACGAAATTTTATGAAGAGAATTGTGATTATAGAGTACTCTCTCTCTCTCTCTCTCCCTCTCTCCCTCTTAAGCAAATATATTTTTAGGGATCTTTTATCATACATACATAGCTTCACGCTGTATCCCGCATAGGGAACCTAGTGTTAAGACACTCCGTTCTCCATTTTCCACCGAATTGAGGCAGGGATCTGTTATCAATAGTAACAAAAACCTCAGCAATCTCAGCAAAAATTTTGATAACACCCGTGTAAAATGTTGTATGTTTTAATGGTACTACAATGAATATCATTAATTAATTATTAAGCAGACATATGGAGCTTTAAGCAATTCGTTAACTTTTTCAGTATTAGACGTTAAAAAATTAAACATACATCTTCCTATTTTACATAAAATAATTTCACCACTGACTTTAATTAAGGGGTGTTCATGTCGCTTATAGTGAAATGCTTGTAACTAGTAGTACTAATTGTCACTTGTCACTTCGTTTTTATAGTCTATAAAATGAAAAATCTTATTATTGTCGTCGCTGGCGGGGAACTGGCAGCTTGTTCTGATGAAGGGCCTCTTTCACCTGTCGAAGCTCGCCCCCAAGGTGTTCAGCATCGCGCCCTGAACATTTTTGTTTTTTTTTTTTAAATAAATAAAATCTTTATTGTTCCAGAAAGTGTACAATTTCATTAAAAATGCTGGAGCGCCCATTTAAGCAAAGAAATACTTGTATTTGGCTGCTCCGCTCTTCTTATCAAAAATTACAACAAAGATTTACCTCAATAGTGAATCCCAGCACCACCCTTCACAGCTACCGTTGGCAAATCTTTGTTTCAGAGAGCCCACCACCTCTGCAATACTGAACACCCAGGGGGAAATATTATTACTTTTATTCCCGTTACTGTAGGAAGTTTTAAAAACCCTTTCTCAGCGTTCCACTAGACTTCACAAGGAATCTACATGTCAAATTACTTTATATTAGTTTCAGCTATGCCTTGTAACTGAGTATCGAAAGATTTTTTACATATGTTTATATATAGAAATATGTAAACCTAATACGCCATATTATATGTGATGCCGGAAACGTGGACAAAAGACATCAAAAGACAAAATGAATAAAGTTTTTCTATCGACCCAATAACGTACAAATATTACATGATTTTTTCTATAGAACGTGATATTGGCAAAGTGATTTGTGACCAACATTAGCGCTATAACTAACGAATGAACTAAACTATTACAGTCAAAAAGTCACAAAAACCCAAAGACAAATATTTCTCCCGATCAATATTCATTATTATTCATTTTACATACTAAATTAATAAATTATAGCATAAAACTTTCAACATATATCTAATATATGCAAAATAATATTTAAAATATATGACGATATCTCGATACCATTCCGATACTAATTAGTCGAATAATCGAATAACAAACAGTCGATGTATATTTTAACATAATATTTTAATAATATATTATATTATATGGCAAATATCATCTCGATAACAGTTGATATTTTATTAACATAATTCGATTATTAATCGAGTAGTATTGTAGCACGAGTCTATATCCATAAAGGTATAAAATTCAAATTTCACTTAAAAATATTTTTTTAGAACCTAATAGTAACGTATCCGAAACAGAATATCCCTTCTTCACTTACCACTGGAATTTGGAATATTGTGTGTTGAATGGCGAAATTCAACGCCGTACTCACTAAAACGAGGAAAATAAAACAATTTAAATATAATCATAATCCCGGATGAGAATCGTTGGTTCCGATGTCGAACTGTCGCGGCCACTACATTATTTCCTCCCCCTCCCATCTGAACACTAGGTGGGCAACGCATTTACAACATATCTGGTGATGTAGATGTTTGTGGGCGAAGGACCACTTACTATCAGGTGGTCTTTCTGCTCGTTTTTCATCGTTCATCAATAAAAAAAACTGTCTGACACACTACGCTATGACGGCCTATTGACAATGTTGGAGACTATCATTAAAATTAGTAATGAATTCCTTTCTCAGTTTCAAGCTTCAACCCGTATAGCAGGGTAGATATAGAGAACCTAATGTTTAGACACTTCGTTCCCCACTTTCCCCGCCGAATTCGAGAAATTCCTATTTTTTTTTTCATAAAACGCGACAAAATTTCATAGAATGACAATAACAACTCATTTCATGGCGTAGTAGTAACTTGTAGTCCAGTAAATATAGTCCAGTAATATTTACTGGACTATATTTACTGGACTATATTTACTGGACTATATTCCAGTAGTAACTTAAATGATAACTATAAAATAACACATGTGTTATGCTACTTAGAATGCTCAGTAAAACAATATACTCGTATCTCACCCAATGGTAATAAATCAATGAAAATTTATATGTAACGGTCTCAAATAAGACAGTGTTAAGTTACGTCTGTTAACTTTAAGTATCAGAATTTAATAGTATTTTAACCGACTTCCAATAAAAGAAAAAGGAATAGGTTCTGAATTCATTGTTTTTTTTTTATATGTGTTTCCACATAATTTCTTAATGGGTGTATCAATTTTGATGATTCTTTTTTTATGTGATAGCTAGTCCTTCATAATAATAGTACTGTTTAGTGCATTTTATTTGAAGTTGATTTTCTTTTTTTGGTATAAACCTTAATTGTTTTATATCTACCTTTTCTAAAATTGATGACTTGGTTTCCTGTTTGCTTGACAACATTGACTTCTTCTTTATCCCGCATAGCAGCCTAGTATCAAGACACTCCGTTCGTCGCTTTGCACTTTATACATGAATGAATTATATATTTTTTTAATGAAAACCTGCCCTATTTCCAAAGAAGAGACCATAATGGCGCATAGAGGAGCGCCTCACTGTAAACGACAGTGTTTATAGCTTTCAATTTTAAAGAATTTTAAATTATTTTCATTTCTGTGCTCTGAACGCGTGAAGAGTTCTGAACTCGACGTCTCGAACACGCGCGTAAGAAGCGGAGGGAATGCGATTGCAGGATAAAGAGTGAAGCTGTAGAAAAAATTAAGCATCTCATTTGTGAAGCTATCGTGGCGGAGTCGAAGAGTGTCTAACTGTAAAGATTATTGCTGTGGGTCCGATATCAACTCAGGGAAATAACAAAAGGATGGAAAACAAAGTGTTTCGACACTAAATTCTTTCTGATTACACTGCAAATAATAGCTGCTTCTTAAATATTTCCTTAAAAAATATCAAAAGTTAAAAAAAAATAAAATAAACAAATTACAATACTATCTAAATACGTAACAAGTAACATAACCCACAGTTCGATCTCCGCGTAATTTGAATAGGAATCTAACACTTACCTTATTATATGTAAGAGGTTAAATAGTTGCAAAACCAACGTAAACCAATATTTACACATAATTTCCCTACACAGCTTTCGTAGTGCATAATAAATCGAAAGATTGAAAGATATAGGTCGGACTCTGACAGTCTCCCGTTTGTGTTGTCACAACAAATCTAACATGAGTAGCACGTTCTAGTCGATACTACGAAAATTTATTCTTTTATAAATTAATATTAGTATAGCAAATATCAAGTTAATTCGATTGGCAGGTTATTTGATATAATTAAGGTTTTTACAAAAAACCTTAATTATATCAAATAACCTGCCTAACTTTTAGTTTTTTTTTTTTTTTGCTAACTTTTTAGTAAAATGTTACTAAAAAGTCGTTTTTATTTATGAATAAATCAAAAAGTACTCCTCAGATCTTAACTAAATTTAAACAGGACGACACCAGAATCACTAATTATCATATAAAAGAAATATAATCAAAATTGTGTCCCTCAGTAAAAAGTTATAACGCCTGTCGTGGCGCAAAGGCACAAGCCTGCGACTGTAAACGCGACAGGTTGTGGGTTCGATTCCCATTCCAGGAAATGGACTTTTTCATTTCCTGGGTTTGGTAACATGGCAAAGCGCGGCGTTGAGATCCGCCAATCAATGCCTCAATTCGGCGGACAGTGGGGAACGGAGTGTCTTAATACTAGATTCCCTCTGCCTACCCTGCTATATGCGGGATACAGCGTGAAGCTATGTATGTATGCAGTAAAAAGTTATGCAGTGCACAAAAAAATACATTCGCTTGATAACCTCCTCCTTTTTTATATATATTAAGTAAATTGGATTAATAAAAAATATGCATTGAACTGAGAGAATGAGTTCAGGCCATAGCGGCGCAGTAGACAGCGTCTAGCTGTTAACGCAATTGATAGTGGAGTTAATTCCCTCTCAAAGGACGATTATATTTAAATTATATTTTCATTTCACTGCTCTGGTAAGGCATTACGCAGCGTTAAGTTCCGTTATTCAAGACGCAACGTCTCGAATTCAGAAACCAGAAAACGGAGTGTCTTGACACTAGGTTGTCTCTGACTGTCTTAAAAATAGACATTCTGTGACTTGTATTTTATAACATTGATATTTTATTATAAAAAAAATGAGGGGATTCCTAATTGAATCAATATTTGTGTTCAATAAATGTAAATATACATTGAAATTATCACAAATGATAATCATATTGACATCAGATTACTACGATGATGTCATATAAGATAACCGGACTTCATTACTACAGTGGTGTCATCTTATTTATTTATATCTTTTTTGATAAGCCAATAACTAAAATATAACTTTTTGGAAAAAAAATAAGATAATATACCAAGTATAATAACCATAAAGACGATTTGCGTATATATATTTTTTGAATTTTTAAGTATTATAATTATTTTACTTATTGGCTGAATAAATCACTAAATATAGGTAAAAATGATTTTAATAAGAAAATACGGAATAAAATGGAATAAAAATTAAAGATATAGCTCTACCAGAGCCTAGAAATATATACACTAGAAAATAGAAATAATTTAAATATAAGATTTTTTTGAAAATTTGTCACAGTCGATCGCATTTAAAATAAGACGCTGTTCCACTAGCTATGATGTAATTAACATGAAACTTGCAAAGAAATGTATGGATAGAAATAACCATATTAATTATTGACACTTAGTTAACGACTAATATCAAAAAATATTCATATATAAAACTCTTATGTTACTAAGTGTACAACGTAAGCGCTAAACTTCTGGTCATAGAATTTGGCTTGACTTCTTGGACTCTCCGAGGAGTCACTATGAGGATTTCTCTTAATTCCTACCTATAAAAAACTAGAATCTATGTTTAATAGTCCACGCAAACAACATCGCGGGATACAGTTAGTATACAATAACTTCACGCTGTAACCCGCATATAACAGGGTAGGCGGAGGGAACCAGAGAACCTAGTGTTAAGACACTCCATTCTCTTTCAACAATTCCGTTCCTTACTTTCCGCCGAATTGAGGCATTGCGTGTTGAGTGGTGGAACTCAACGGCGCGCTTTGCCTTGTTACCAAACCCAAGAAATGAAAATACTAAATTTTACATTTCCTGGAGTGGGAATCGAATCCACAACCTGTCGCGTTTACAGTCGCAGTCGCGTTTACAATAAGAAAACATACATTTTGACATTTATGTATAGGATTTGAGTTGCCACATTTCAAAACAGTGCGATGTGAGACTTGCAACATGCCGATGTCAGTTTCCTTTGTTGCTTTCATAAAATATGGCGATCTGACAGTGTATCTTATAAGTTGTTTTATACTACTGTTACCACACGTTTGATCTACCGATTTAGATGTAACTTTATTTTTAGAGTATTAATTTAATATAACTAGTGTCCCTAGTCGCCTAGCAACGTATATGTCACTTTATCTTCTTCTTCTTAGCATTTATCCCGGCTAGCCAGGGTCTGCCTTCCTACTTAACCTACTCCACTTTGCACGATCTTCTGCATCACGGGTGGTTAGTCCTATCATATATCATAGTTTGTATATGTCACTTTATATGAACATGGATGTCAAACCATGGTAGTGTGTTATAAACTATAAGTGTGCCAAGTTTCATGCACCTCTGTCCGCATAATTTTCGTGAAAAGCGGTACAAAGTTTTCGCATCTAATTTTATTTGTTCTTATCCACCGCTTTATGCCCGCTCTCTTCTATAGATTCTTATAATTAAGTTGCCTGGACACGACCTATAGTGATAAGGCAGCCTTTCAGAGAGAACCGTTCTCCACTTCTCCAGTTCATTCTCCAGGTTAACCCCGGATCTTAACAATAGATGCTCTTTGAATACCCTATAGATGCAAGAACCTAAAAAATATTCACTGCAAAAACAGAAAATAATTACCACATAATATCATCAACAAAACGACATGGACAAAGAAACAACATGTTAATTTCATACTCGTAAATTCCAAGACGCGCGTGTCCCATTTAATAACGGAAACAAAACCTTCCTTTCATCATATCGCTTTCATTATATAAACAATTCATTTGCAAAGACAACAGACTAACAAAGGGATAACGTGACAGATAGAGAATAATATCTAGATCTTACAAACCTTTGTAAAGTCTAGGCTTAGCTCGAATGTGATGTAATGTCTAAGTATAATCTATATATATCTATATATATATACGTGAAGCGAAAACTTTGTATACCTTTTTACGAAAATTACGCAGACGGAGGAGCAGAAAATTTATCACAATTATAGTTTACAACTTAGTTTACAATGTTGGAAGCAGAAATGTTGAAAGAGAATGGAGTGTCTTTACACTAGGTTCTCTGGTTCCCTCTGCCTACCCCGCTATATGCGGAATACAGCGTGAAGTTAAAAAAAATAAAAAAGAAAAAAAATTGTTTACACAGACAAGGCGCGCAGAATTTTTCATTATTTTTTCGAATAATGCATAAAAATATATTAAATTATTAAATAAAAGTTACATGCACTACCATGGTTTGACATCCATGTTTATATAAAATAACTCAACATTGCTGAAGGCAACGCGTTAACAACGCGTCAACGGGGACAATAGGATGATTAAAGTGATCACTCGGGGGATTAATTCCTGGTAAGATGAATTGTTGAGTTCCGCCACTCAGCAATTTCATGATTCAATAAGTGAAGAAGTGTCTTGATAGTAAGTTCTTTTTGACTATCCCACTATTATATATTATGGAAAAGCATGAAACTATTGCATAATGTGTTCCAGTTCGATGGCATCCAGGAAAACCTGGCTTACGGTTTTCCCGTTTCCCACCCATCCTTTCCCCAAAATGTAGTGGTTCCGATAGCGGACTACTACATTATCCTCCCCTTCCATCTGTAACCTCTAGGTTGGCAACGCATCTACAACATATCTGGTGGTGTAGATGTTCATGGGCGAAGGTAACCTTACAACTTACCATCTGGTGGTCTTTCTGCTCGTTTGCCATCCGTTATCCATAATAAAAAAAACTGTATTAAAGTCAATTGGCCTACATTGACAGATTTAAGAGTGTCATCCGAGTTCCCAATTGGGCGACCCATGAAAGGATTTCCTCGCTTAAATAAATAACATTGTCTTGACACTAGGTTCTCTCTAATACTGTGAGAAAAATATATAAAAAAGTTTTATTACTTACCTTTTAAAACAGCGAAGATGAGTAAAAATAAAAAAATATACAATAATAGTAAGCGCATTATATCTTACAAATAGTTTATGCTATTAAACTGGAAAATTTAATAGCATATCAGGTTCATTTATTTAGGTGTTTCAAGATAAGAGGATTTAAACGTCTATTGGAACAATTTTAAAAAACTATTAATCTAAACTTACATATATAAAAGGATTGCGTAAAACTACTGCACAAAGAAAGCTGAAATTTGGCATGCTTTCCTTGATTAGTGTAGTTAAAACTAAGAGAAGTTTCCTCCAAGTTCTTACGAAATCGGTAGATAGTGGGGAACGAAAATGTTAAAAGAGAACGGAGTGTCTTAACACTAGGATCTCTGGTTCCCTCTGCCTACTTTGCTATATGCGGGATACAGCGTGAAGCTAAAAAAAAAGGAAGATAATCTTAACAATATACAAAGGTCGCAGGATACAGCTGGCATAGTATGTAGCCATATTCTTATCAATTTATCCATAGAAAACATTTTAAAAATAACAAGTAAATATTTTATTATTTTTATGTACAAATGCAGAAATTGTCAATAAAGGCTTTTTTTTATTTTTAGTTTCATTTTTTATATTATTTTATTTATATTTATAGCCAAATGCTCAAGTGATTTTAATACTAACGGTATATGTAAGCCATTACGATATATATTTTTGAAAAAACAGAGTGAATATTCGCTTATTATTTCCATGGAAAGTTATCTCTTAAAATTATGACGAGATGAAATCACATTTCTATAAAATTAAGCTATGAAAATATATCACACTTTTTCCCACATACCATACAGCATAATTTGAGAGAACGTAATAAATGTCAAGAGACTCGTTTTCCATATTCCGACCGAATACCAGACAGTGTGTGTTGAACAACGGAACTCAACGCCGCGTTTCGCCTTACCATTGCGGAAAATTGAAAATTATTTCTGAAACCAAAATTCCTTCTTAAATTATGAGTTCTACCCCTTAAAATGTAAATTGCCATTTCGCCAGAAAGCAGCCCCTGCTAAGCGACTAACTAACTAACTCCATTTAAATGTACTGGTCAAGATTTCTTAAACTATTCTATATATGATTCACGACTGTTACATCAGTATGAAAATAGACAATATTTTTAAATCTTAATACATATACTCAATCAACAAGTGAAATAAAACATTTTTATTCTTTTGTAATAATTTAAAATAGAAAAAATACATCATAGTAGTACTAACCTATATTCCAAATCTAGAGGTCGTCGTGGCGTACTGAAATAGTTTTTGATTTTAAATGTCGGTCGTGACTTCGATCTTTACTCGGGGGAATGATTATATGTTAATTATTTTCGTTTCTCAGCTCTGGTAAGACAAAATGCGGCGTTCAGATCCGCCACTCTCAATATTTTGAATTCGTACAGAAAGTGAAGAAGGAAATGTCTTGACACTACCTACCCTACTATGCATGTGGGTTTAAATTCAAATATACGCTTTCGACAATTTTGTTGAGATACTATTGCGTATAGTAGTTCTCAGTGAAACATGAAAGTACTATAATTTTTCTAAATAATTATCTGCCTAATTAATAGTAAATGAATATGTTTAATTTGTTTACTTCCGCCGGCGTTAAGTTCTGCCTCTCAACAAACAATATTTTGAATGTGGGCGGAAAGCGGAACACATAGTGCTTTATAAATAGGTTCCTACCTTGTTATTCAGGAAAAAGGCATGATCTTTGTGACATTTATCTTTGGTTTAAAATTGAAATTTCTTTGAGAAATATATAAACGTTTTTCTAATTATTATTGTATATTTTCCAGGTGCTGTGTGGGGCAGTGGCGGGCGCAGGCGACGTGATGGGAAACGCGAGCCGCGTGCGCCGCGCACCCCAGCCGCACCACGCGCATCGCGTGTAAGTCATACCTAAATATTTATATATATGTACTTACTAAAGCCGCCATTTCAGTTTTTTTTAGCTTCACGCTTTATCCTGTACATAGCAGGGTAGGCAGAGGGAGCCAGAGGACCTAGTGTTAAGACACTCCGTCCTCTTTTAACATTTTCGTTCCCCACTTCCCAACTCACTTTACCATGTGTTACTAGAGCGAGGAAATAATAATACTAAATATTATTTAATATTTTCATTTCCTGGAGTGGGAATCGAATCCACAACCTGTCGCGTTTATAGTCGCACGAGTGTGCCTCTGCGCTACGACATGTCTCATTATTTAGTTTATGTAAAGGATCATATTTTATAATACTTATATATAGTTTTTTAACAAGAAGAAAATATCTAATACTAGAAAAAATATTTTTTAAAGTCTTTACCATCTTTACCAATATTACTATAGACGACTGCCTAAAGTACCAACCAGTGGCGAGAGGTAAAAATTTTAAAATGATAACCCGGTAGATTTGTGGAAGCCGGTACATAGACATGCAGGTATATATGATATAGAATGTGAAGTTTCTTGCAATTTCACTGCCATATTTTCCTGGTAACCTTTTTTTCAGCTGTCATTATTATATTTAGCTTGTTTTTTTTGCAATCTCATTCCAAATTTTTTCAATCTCGCTGTCTTTTTGGGTTCTCTAATCTGCTAATAAATCAATTACTAATATATTGTAATTTATTAAAGACAAACCGGTGGAAATCGTGTTATATGAACGCTTCGCTGGTACCTACCTTATATAGAAATTCAAAATGAATACTATTTACAGCATCACTCGTTTGTGTTTCAGTTCAAACATTTTAACTTAGCAGCTGTATTTATTTGATTTGTACCGGTATTTTACTAGCACTGTATCACAAAGCAATGATTAATCGGTGTGATTGGGTTCTGATTCATCGATTTAAATCTGATCGGCTTGAATCACAGTTTTATGCAACGAAGATAAATATGTGTTAAGTTAGTAAAAGCTTTACGCTTTGCTACATTTTTTCGGATAGTAGGGTAAAGAGACGACGTATTGTCGAAACACTCCGTAGTCCGCTTACCGCCCAAATTCGATACATTGCGTGTTAAGTGGTGGTCTTAACGCCTCACTTTGTTTAACTAGAACGGAGAAATGAAAATGATTTAAACATAAGCATGCCCCCCAGTGGGAATCGAACCGAACACCAATCGCATTTGCAGTCAGACACAGTGTCGCGATGATCATATAATGGTGTAAATTTTGGACCCTCACACGATAATTTCGATTTCTATAGTCGGGTAAGACAAACCACGGCGTTGAGTTCCGACTTGGTTTTCTCAAATTCGGTCAAAAAACCTAATTGGTTCTTCAATATTATATATTTTATACTATTTCTCTGAAAAATTAATAAATAAATACATTATACGAGTTGCATAACGCATTTAGTTTTATTCATCGTTACTAACAATTACGTGACAAACAAACAAACATCATGAAATCACAAAAGTTATGTTTATCTCTCAATTTCACCGCCACAGCTTGCTCATTTAGATTCATTCAATAATATAACCAACATCATAACGTACCTGTTTAATTAAGATTACATTTAAATTTTCTATCAGAAGGCATCATTTGCATTCGTATCTTTTATCTTAAATTACTAAATTCGATATCCTCTTTAAAATTATATTTAATATGAGAATTTTTTTACTTTTCGATATAATCGTCAATTAATTGAATTAATTCGAGTACTTTATTCGCTGTTTATGAGTAGATAGTATATGCATATGCATGCATGTAACATGCAGGTATGATATGAAGGTACCAGGATGTCCCACGCTGCACACCTGTGTAAGTGATATGGACAATCTTGCACTATCAGAGTGCATATGTTATCGTTTCACCTGTTTTAAAAATGCTTTTTGAGCTACAATGTTTTAATATTAATTATGGCTCAGTAAGACGGCATATGACTTGTATATGTACTTGTGAATGGGTTTTTTTATTTCCTGGGGTTGGTAACAAGGCAAAGCACGGTTTTGAGTTCCGCCACTCAGCACGCAATGCCTGAATAATTGCGAAAAGTGGGGAACGGAGTGTCTTAACACTAGGTTCCCTCTGCCTACCCTGCTATAAGTGGGATACAGCGTGAAGTTATTCCTTATATCCTATTCCCTTAATTCACCGTACGGATGTTACAAAAAAGCTCAGATCAGTGCCTGAGATTTGCGACCCAAGTGTAGGCTTAAGCTTTTTAAAATACATTGATACTTACTGTCCGAGTTCCTCTCTGTACCTAAAAAACTAATTTAATAAAAAAAATAATGTAAGTTATTTTTATAACTTAATATTTGTAATCCATTATAAAAACCACGAAGAACGAAGTTATAACCAATTTTCAAATCAATTTTACGAAACCTACGTAAAATCGACAAAGATTTTGAAATAAGACGTCGAAACGTTCGAGTCCCGCTGCGTTAACAATATTCAAAATTAAATTTATTATATAACAATTTCATAAGTTACGCATAATATACTAATTGTGAAGCCATTGTGGCGCAGTGGGACAGCGTCTCAACTCGATCGGTTGTGGGTTCGATTCCCACTTGGGGTTAATAATATTAATAACAATAACACTTTATTACATAAAGAAAACATATAAAATAGTTTCACGTAGTACAAAAATAAAATACGATGCAATGGCGGCCTTATCGCTATGAGCAATTTCTAATAAGAAAAAATAATAATTTAATCTTCATATTTAAATTAATTTCAATTCTCCGCTCTGGCAAGATATAGCGTGGCGTTTAGTTCCATGACTGAATATGCTATGTCTGGAATACCGGAGGAAAACAGCGAGTGGAGTGCTTTGACACTAGGTTTTGTTTAACTACCCTGCTTTGCGGGTTAAAGCGTGAAGATACGAGTATATATAAAATAATTGTAACATGCTAATTTTATTTATTTTTCTTTAACTTCACGCTGTAACCCGCATATAGCAGGGTAGACTGAAGGAACCTGAGAACCTAGTGTTAAGACACTCTTCTCTTACAACAATTTTGTTCCCCACTTTCCGCCGAATTGAGGCATTGCGTGCTGAATGGCGGAACTCAACGCCGCGCTTTTCCTTATTACCAAACCCAGGAAATGAAAATACAAACATTTCCTGGAGTGGGAATCGAACCTACAACCTGTCGCGTTTACAGTCGCACGCTTGTGCCTCTGCGCCACGAGAGGCGTTTTCATTACATTAAATTTCAAACCACAACAAACCTAAAGTAGTTTCTCTACAAAAAAATATATCTAAATATAAAAAAAAGTCTATAATAACCATTATTGTACCTGAGGTTACAAATTCGATATTCATTTTACCCAATTTTATTGATATAGGTGAAATGTCTGCTTAAACAAAAAACTTAT
The DNA here is from genome assembly GCA_033558755.1 of Philaethria dido. Classification (NCBI taxonomy): domain Eukaryota; kingdom Metazoa; phylum Arthropoda; class Insecta; order Lepidoptera; family Nymphalidae; genus Philaethria; species Philaethria dido. The sequence goes on along the minus strand of JAKGSA010001149.1, from coordinate 66,201 downwards.
TAATTATTGTATTTTAATGTTTTTTTTTCAATTATACGCTCCAGTAGTTAGATAGAATCATGTGAAGAGATAGACCTGTCGATGCAATGAGTTGTTTAGGAACTCATTGTCGCGCTTTATCTCTTAACAGAGCGGATAAATGAGAATAATCTTAATACTTCTCTAACTAGAGATCGAACCCACAACCCATCATGTTTACAGTTAAACAAAGTTCTATTGCGCCACTGTGGTCAAAATTATTAAATTGTAAAAAATATTTATATATAAATGTACATTTTTTACCTTCCAGGACGGACGAAGATTTAGACGCGATGGCGGCGTGGAAGCGGTCGCATTGGCGCGAAATGCAAACAATACTACGAAAGGAGGGCTCTCAAAACGATGTCGTAGAGTGTTGCCCGTCTGTCCTCGAGATGGTCGCCAAGAAGGGCGGTCGGACACCCACCGGCCTCTACGTGGAGTTATACGAGGACGGTGAGAACAAGCAAAGACTGTATGAACTATCTTGTGCCCCCGAAGTAGTAGACAAACCGTGTCGCTTCGTCGACGCGAGACTCTACAACCAATCGAGATGCGTACAAAAGTATTCATACTCATACGCTCTAGTTAGGTATTCATCTGCCACCGATATGCAAAAACATCGCCCTGAGGGACACTTCTCGGTGCCCGGCTCCGGAGGCTGGTCAATGGACTATGTCATAGTACGGGCGGGCTGCGAGTGCCAAATAACGCCCACTAAAAGAAAACATAAAAAGCGACTAGAAAGACACAGGCAAAGGAAGCGAAACAGACGCATAGAAGAGGACGATGATACTTGACGTGAGTTATGAACTTTGAACAAATTAATTCCCCCTTAGTGTAGGTCGTAGCATCTTATCAGTGTAACAGTGAAGTGTACGGACATATATTCTACTAACTATGAAAATATAAGAAAATGCGAACAAAACCATAGGTAAATACGTGTATATACAGTATTCATTGGGTTGATGATGCTACGGCACTTAGCTGTAGAAACGTTACCGACGCCACATAAGCTTGGCCTACTTCGGTATTTTTGTATTTATTTTGACATTTTTCTATTTATAGCGCTTCTTGTCTTATTAACTTTGATCTTATGAACAGTGCCTTCATTTTGTGCCTTATACGTAATATATGTCGATTATAATGCCTTAATGGTTTTTACTAATGCATATACAATGTTTCATATTATAAGGAAAAAATAAACTTAGCAATTATAATAAAATAAATTTAAAAAATTGGTACTTTTATTTGAAATAAATTTTAAAATTCATTTCGAATTGAAACGATTGAGGATAGAATATCACAACTTATTTTTTTTTTTTTAAATTAAGGCACAAATTATGTTAAATAAAGCCACAACGTTTTCGGCAAAATAAAAAAAACAAAAAAGTCATTTGACATTTAATTTTTTTTTTAATTCAATAAATAGCAAAAACCAGAAAGCGTTGTGCCATTATTACTAATGCTCTCTTATTTTACAATTTAAGAATATTTATTCATAAAAATAACATTTTTTTTTATATACTGTAACTGTATTTCCTTCTAGTTGTAAGTGTCGAGTCAAAGATCTGTATTATTTTCTATTTTGTAATACTTTTATAATATTTAAAGTAGTTTAAGTTTATTCGTTTATTTATACAATACGAGGTATTCCGTTCTATTGTTAGTTTAGATCGCTTCTGTAATGACATGTTGTTGGCTTAGAGAGTAAACCTGCTATAAAAATATCAGGAGAGAACAAACATACATACATTAAAAAAAAAGAATCTGTAGCTTCAGCATAAAGTGTTAAGTCCCAAGGATTGCCAGTTTTTCCAAAATCGATTAAATATGATTAAATTTGATTTTGAAGTATTGACCTGTCAATATATATATGATTTTCTTTTTAAGTCAATAAATTCAATTTTTTTTCAGTGAGATTTCAAACTTGTTTTTCACTAATTTGGACTTAATATTCTTTATGCTGCAGCCACAATAATAACTGTATGAGAAGGCTTTTACATTACATTAATATGGAGATGCCGCGAACTTCAGAAATCATACATTTGACAGCTGTATTCAATACAATATGCTTGCTGATAATGCTTTTATGACAGTTAAAATAAAAACTGTTTTTTTTTCTCGATTATATATTTATTTTGCACTTCCAATTAATATAAAACGCCTGTCGTGGTGCAGAGGCACAAGCGTGCGATTGTAAACGCTATAGGTTGTGGGTTCGATTCCCACTTCAGGAAATGGTTTTTTTTTATTTCCTGGATTTGGTAACAAGGCAAAGCGCGGCATTTGAGTACCGCCACTCAGCACGCAATGCCTCAATTCGGCGGAAAGTGTGGAACGGAATGTCTTAACACTAGGTTCCCTCTGCCTACCCTGCTATATGCGGGATACAGCGTGAAGCTATGTATGTATTAATATAAAAGAAAAACATAAAAACGAAATATTATCTTAGCAGATTTACTCTCTAAACTTACGATATATGTATATAAATACAATAGTATTAATGACTGAGATTATTTTGTGCATTTAAATGTGGATATGAAATTCATTATCAAAGTATATCGAGTCACGCCATCTAGTGGTGAATAGCAGATTCGATTCTAAATTAACATGTATAGATGGCGTTAGTTACACTTAGCTAGCAACACTGTCGTCGTATGGAAATGCTGCTTATTATCTGTGGAATTATTGTGTTTATTTTAATGTAATAAAAAAGGAAAAATTCCTGTTGTAAAAATACGGGAAGCGTCTTGGTGGTTTTTTATTTTAAAATCATATTTGAATATTGTATGGAAATTAATGCAAAAGATAATATAAATTAAATATAATCAATGTATTTTTAAATTATACCCACATTAGTAAGGGTTAAAAAATTTTAAAAAGAGTTTAATTTTTTAAATTTTATGATGACTAAAGACACTTCTCATTATTCTCATTCAAACCACATGTTTTAAATTTTCATATATATTTGACAGCTCCAACGACGACAGAACCGTGCCATTTTTAATTATAAAAAAAAAACAAATACCAGAATTATAATGTATTTTAGTTGTAACCGTTGAATTAGTAGTACTTATTTTGTATTTATTCTCAATTTACTCGTACCAAATTATATTTTTCTAGATTATCATGGAGCTACTTAAATTTTATTTATTGTATCAAAACTTTAAGTAAAGCTGGGATATTGGATAGTGTTATCAAACCACAACCGATGTAAAATAATTGTTGACAAAAACACAATTTTAATGAAATAAAAAAAAATCACTAAAATAAAAACTATCGTTTTATTGCCATTTCTAAAAATTAATATGTATTACAAATATTTTTAACAAAACAAAGATAGCATTTCATTTTCATTTCTTTCGTTTTCATTTCCTCTTCCACACAATATTATTTACTTTCTATAATGCATGCATATAAATCGACATCCTCTAAGTAAAATGCCCACGTAGTAGGGAACAAAGAGAACCTAGTGTCGAGACATTCCAAGACATTACATGTTAAATACTGGAACTGAACGCTGCATTTTGTCTAACCAGAGGAGCGGCGAAATGAAAATAATGAAATAAAATTGAATATAATGAATGAAATTTGATTAAAATGGAATATAATTGAATGAAATAAAATTAGACATCCTTCTACAGAGTGGGATGCTGTATCAACGCATCATTATTAAAATGAGTGCATTTGAATATGTAAAAAACCTTAAATTGGCTTTCATTTGAAAAACATGTTGTAATAACCAATATTTCAATTAATCTTTCAAATCTGCATTCAACCTTACCTTATTGCAAATTTGGTATATATATATATATATTTATGGGTAACGGAAAAAAGGGCAGAAGGACCACCTGATGGTAAGTGGTTACCTTCACCCATGAACATCTACAACACCAGAGATGTTGTAGATGCGTTGCCAACCTAGAAGATATAGATGGAAGGGGAGGACAATGTATGTAGTCCGCTATCGGAACCACCACATTGTGGGGAAAGGAAAGGTGGGAAAGGGGAAAACCTGGCTTACAATATTTTAAGCATCTCGATGTTTCCCATCGAGATGCTCTGTAGCACATTTAATATTAGGAAAATAAAAAAAAACAATCCTATAGGCTACGTTACTTAAAAATATTGTTATGAAAATTTTTTCTTTAAGTCTATACGTTTCAACTTAACTTCGATATTCTTATAAATAGGCAAACGTGAAAACGTTTACTTAACAAGTCTTGTATATTGCTATGTTTACTTCCTTCTTTCTCCTCACTAAATCTACTTGGCCTTACCTACTCCTTAATTATCGTAAGAATGACTTAAGCATCGTGATCTGAAAAGACAAATATATTATTATTATCTATCTACATATCATGGCGTAGAGGATTATAAACGCCATAGGTTGTGAGTTCGATTCCCACTCGGGGAACAATACTATTTAACTTCACGCTGTATCCCGCATATAGTAGGGTAGGCAGACAACCTGAGAATCTAGTGTAGTGTAGACCCATTCATTCAATCCCGTTCCCCACTTTCCGCCGGATTGAGGCACTGCGTGCTGAGTGGCGGACCTCAACGCTGCGATTTGCCTTGTTACCAGATCCGGGAAATGAAAATAATAAATATTATTTAGAATTTTTCACTTCCTGGAGTGGGAACCGAACCCACAACCTATCGCGTTTACAGTCGCACGCTTGTGCCTCTACGCCACGACAGGCGTCGACTATTTAAAGTTAAAATTTACTGTATAAATATATTTTCATTTCGCCGCTCTGGTAAGAGAGCGTGGTTGTGATTACCGCTACTTAACGTTTGGATCTCGGAGGGAAACCACAGATCGCTGTTCGCAAGGTTTTCTCATACTACCCAGCAATAAAAACCGTGAACTTTCCGCGGGAAGGAGTAAAAATTACTAAACAAATTTAGATAAAACTTTACAACAATATCGCTTATATATAAAAATATAACGTAGATTACAATAATATGAGTATAACTTATTAATAATTACTTAAATATTTTACAACTTACCCAGATATCTGGTACATAAATACATGATGGTAAAACCGACGCCCACCGCTATGAACTGTATGAAGCCAGCTGCCCGCTTCCGTTCATGCCAACGCGCTCTCTCGCGGGGCAATACCTCGCTTACTGTCACGTATAGAAGAGTGCCTGCTGCCAATGCCTAAAGTACATACATACATACATACATAGCTTCACGCTGTATACTGCATATAGCAGGGTAGGCAGAGGGAACTTAGTGTTAAGACACTATTTCGTTCCCCACTTTCCGCCCAATTGAGGCATTGCGTGTTGAGTAGCGGAACTCAACGCCTAAAGTGTAGTAGAAAACTTCTAATATACTTGTTTTAGAAAACATATATAAATATGAAAGTTGCGGGACTCGAACCCACGCCTTTTAGAAGCCGTCAAAGGGTCGTCTGCCGCTAAGCAATGCGCTCTTATTCCGCTACGTCAAGTCTTGTACACTTTCTATATAATTTTGTTAAATTAGTTCAAATTTTATAAGTTACTTTTTATGTACATATTTTTAATACAAGCGTAGAGTTTATCATTAATATTTAAGCCGTTCGTGTGAGATTTTCTTTAATATAAAGTTACCTTAGTAAGAAATAAGATTACCTTTGCGCCTAATAATAATAGCCTGAAATCTTAACTCTTCTTTATTTTTTTTTTTAACTTCACGCTGTATCCCGCATATAGCAGGGTAGGCAGAGGGAACCTGAGAACCTAGTGTTAAGACACTCCGTTCCCCACTTTCCACAGAATTGAGGCATTGCGTGCTGAATGGCAGAACTTAAAGCCGCGCTTTGCCTTGTTATCAAACCCAGGAAATGAAAAATTTCATTTCCTGGAGTGGGAATCGAACCCACAACCTGTCGCGTTTACAATTGCACGCATCTGCCTCTGCGCCACGACAGGCGTTGTTCTTTATAATTTAATATGTATATTTACGCTTATTAAAAATAATAACCAGCAATTAACCAAAACAACATTTTAGTACTAAATCCTATACATATACACCAGATTTTCCAAAAAACCACATACCTGCATAACAGATATAGCAACAGAATCCTTCAAAGCGACAGTGTTAACCGCCCCGCCTATGGCAATACCAGTTACTGAACCACCACTGAACAGCGCCACGCTGACTATGTGCATACAAATGCGACCGGAAGTACTCTCACACAACTCTGCGCCGAGGCAGAAACCCACTACGTACTTGTGACTTGCTACAGCTGCTAGCAAGAGGAGGACCTAAAAAGTTATGAAATATAAAAAATATAAATATAGTTTGACATCCATGTTTATACAAAGTGACATATACATTGACAGGCAACGCGTTGTTAACGCGTCAACGGAAACTCTAGTAATAATAAAAAGTTTATAAATAATTTTATCTGTATCAATGTCTTTTCGTCAAGTACATTTTTTTATAATCAGGGAACGAACGAATAAGAAAAAATAATAAGAAAAAAAATAAATATAAAACTTCAACATAACCATAATATATGTAATAAAAATATTTCCCTAATCACATAAGTCCTTCAACACTGCTAATTATCTTACGCAAAACTAGGTCACATTGTACAAATACCTCAGATAGCTTATTCTGTTATAATAGGCTGAGAGCCTGCCGTGTAAACGACTTAATAATATATTTATATATAGATTTATTTCAAGCTAGCTGTCTCTCGTTACTTGGTTTGCGTGGACTATGAGACCATAAGAACCTATTGATTCTTGATTTGAAGACTCCCAAATTAGACTTAGGAAAAACAGTAGCCGGCAATGAATCCCATAGTTTCGCTGAGAGAATAAAGAAACTAAACGTTTTTTTCGTTTTCATAGATATACTCACTAAGTGCTCCTCTATATTCCTCAAAGAGCATGCATGCCAAATTTCGGCCTACCATGTTGTACATAATATGACAGTCATTTGATAACGCAAGCGTTTTATACCTATAGGTAAATTTTTGAAACTATTTTAACTATATTAATCACGTATATTTGGGTATTCCGAAATATATGAAGAACGTTTCGAACAACTTACAATAGTTTGTAGTTCCAGATAGACTCAACATCAAAAAAACGCAAAATTCGCTTAAAGATCATTTAAAATGTGTAAATATCGCGAAACCCAAAGACCTTGTCATTTTGATATATATCAACTTAATAAAAATTTACAAGATAAGCCGACCATGAAAATCTGCTAAGGAATCGGGAATCAATGCCGAAATTCATAGAATTAGAGTATGCAAATATATACTATAAGCAAATATTAACCCAAAAGAGATAATATCGCAACAATAATGTTGGTTATTAACTGACTTAAAAATAGGAAATTCTCAATTCGACTGTATTTTTTATGTGTGTTACTCCAAAAGTTTTTACTGGGTGAACAAATTTTAATGACTTTTTATATATGATAGCTAATGCTTTTGATGTGGTCCAATTTTTTGGTTAAGATCTGATGAGAGGTTTTTGACTTTTTAGTGAATCAAATCAGCATCAAAATCTTAATGATATTATAAACACGAATATTATACCAAAAAAGAGATATCAATCCATTTATACTGTCGATTATTTTACAAGTTGCAATTTTGTGGCAAATTTTTAATAGAAAATGAAAAGCGTTGAGTTCCATCACTCAACAAGCAATATATCGATTTCAGTGGAAAATTGGAAAACGGAGTGTCTTAACACTCCTTAGTGCTTACAGATGTTCTATGGAGGTAAAAGGTACAAACATTATTTTAAGTATTTAAAATGTAGTTCTTAATAATGAAATATCACATAATTCAAATTTTAACAAAAAAAGAAAATAAATAATCATAAAAAAGTAGAATTATTACAATTGAATCGGAGAGTGCAAGAACAACGTAAGTCACACAAAAAGGTAAAAATTTGTAATCGAATTAAACTAGTTTAGAAACGCAAGATGCGTGTTGTTTTTCTCCCTCCTGCAAAATTTTAAAAACCCGGACTTACCTTGTTTCTGCACTCACCGATTCAATTAGCTCAAAAGCTGCTTTTCATATCATAACTATGGGACCATATCAGACGTACTAGCTACTATATAAAAAACAGAATCATAAAAATTGGTTAACCCATTAAAAAGATATGCGGTAACACACATAATATATATGGGGTTCTTCAAAAGGGGAATAAATAGGTTTTTGAAGGGTCCGCAACGCGTAAGTGATGCCCCTGGTGTTGCAAGCGTCCATAGGCCACGGTAACCACTTACCATCAGGTGGGCCGTGTGCCTTGTTGCCACCGTCGTGGTATAAAAAAAAAAAACATAAAAAATACTACACACATAAAAAATACTATACCTTTGTTAAAGCCGGTTATAAATAATTAACACAATAGTGACATATTATGTGGGTAATGATACCGCAGAACACCGTTTTCCGTTATTGTTAATAAGTAGAAGTTAATATCCGGTTGGGGTTCAATCTGGGTTGTGGTAAGATTTAATTTCATACTAGAAAGTTTATATTATAGTTCTTACTATATGTTCATACTTATATATGCCGTACGTGAACCAAAAACTTTGTACCCCCTTTTTACGAAAATTACGCGCTAGTTTATATAGCGAAGAAGTGCACAATATCTTCTTAAAATAATGCATAAAAAATATATTAGAACAATAAAATAAATGTGACGCCTGTCGTGACGTAGAGGCACGAGCGTGCGACTACGCGACAGGTTGTGAGTTCGATTTCCACTCCAGGAAATGTTAGTACTTTCATTTCCTGGGTTGGGTAACAAGGCAAAGCATTCCGCCACTCAACACGCAATGCCTCAATTCTGCGGAAAGTGGGGAACGGAATTGTTGTAAGAGAACGGAGTGAACACTAGGTTCTCAGGTTGCCTCTGTCTACCCTTTTATATGCGTGATACAGCGTGAAGTTAAAAAAAAATGTTACACTCACTATCATGGTTTGACATCCATGTTTATATAAAGTGACATATGCGGTGCTAGGCAATGCGTCGTTAACGCGTCAACTGGGACACTAATCATTATATAATGGCCAAAATACACAAAGACAATTGCATATTATTTCTTGAAAAGCAGCTTTACGCTTTGTGCCCTATACCTATACCCTATAGTGTCCTATACCCTATAGACGCTCCGTTTGCCGCCTTCCACCCAAATTAGAGACAATATGTTAAGTGGCGGAACTCAACGCCGTGCTTTATTATACCAGAGTGAGGAAATGAAAATAATATATATTTCTTTTTATTCCACGAGTGGGAATCAAACCCATAAGCACTTGCGTTTACTGTTGGACGCAGTTCCACTACGCCACGATGGCCTCATATATTTCTTTTATTTGTTTAATTAAATAACATATTCTGTTTCATACATTCCCATTAAATTAAGGTATTTTTACAGCTAGAGGCATTCCCCTAAGGGATGTGAGTCACATAAGACAGGTCAAACGATAGATACATAAACGCGCTTAATAATATTCATGACAACTACATTTTTATCATTATAATATGGGCAAATTACAGAAAATCTTTATAAGTTGAAGCCTATGTGCTATTTTGATGTATAAGCTATATTACTGAAAAGTTTCATCTAAATCCGTTTAGTAGTTTTTTGCGTATAACAGTAAATCATCCATTCCTTAATTAAAAAAAATATATTGTTATTAAAAAAACCATTGATATTTTTTTTGCATATAGAGCACATAGCCCACAATCAACAAAACTGCTGCATCTACTAAAGATTCTAAGAAACTCATCTTATCTCTATGTTGATGCTACAATTTAGCAAGACATGAATATAATAAATTGTGAAGTAAGCTACCTAACGCAACGCCTGTCGTGGCCCAGAGGCACAAGCGTGCGACTGTAAACGCAACAGGTTATGGGTTCGATTCCCACTCCAGGAAATGGATTTTTCATTTCCTGGGTTTGGTAACAAAGGCAAAACGCGGCGTTGAGTTCCGCCACTCAGCACGCAATGACTCAATTCGGCGGAAAGTGGGGAACGGAGCGTTTACACTAGGTTCCCTCTGCCTATCCTGCTATATGCGGGATACAGCGGGAAGCTATGTATGTATGTATTTCTTTTATTAAAATTAAAGATATAATTTATTTTATTAATCTATATATATTGTACTTTGCTTTTTGTCAATTAGATCACAGTGAATACGAAGAAAGTATTCCAGCGTCGTTACCCTCATCGGCACCGCTTACAGCGAACACGACAGATGTGGAAGATGAAGGAGAAAGGGAACATGCGGAAAATTAAATCAATATGCGGGATACAGCGTGAAGCTATGTATATATGGATGTATAAAGTAAGCTTAAATTGCTGATGTAGATAGAAATGTTCAGAGAAAATAATAGACTATTTGCAATAAACGTTGTTATTTGACTTTCATATTCTTTCATAATTTTGCGAAAACTAATGTTTTCGCATGAATTCGAGACAATGCGTGGTAAGTGGCTGAACTTAACGCCAAATTTTATCTTACTAAAAATGCAAAAGAAAAATTCACATTAATTTAACTTCTGTGCTTTGGTAGAACAACTGAAATATTTTAAGCTCTCTTCGGAATTACTTAGGTATAGATAGTTAAGTAAAAAAAAACAAGATGCAGAGACTACGTGTTCATAGAGTTCAGAAAACATTAAAAAAACAGTTTCACGGTTTATGCAGGACTAGAGGCCATTGTGGCGCAGTGGGACAGTGTCTGGCTAAACGCGGCTGTGAACACCAACTCAATGGAATAATTATGTTTAAAAGTATTTTCATTTTTCTACTCCTTCAAAACCAAGCACGGCGTTGAGTTCCGCCACTTAATACATCATGTTTCGAAATCGGGCGGAAAGCAGCGTAAGGAGTATCTTGACACTGTGATCTGTCTGACTAATAACTTTTTATACATACATTTATAGGTAATCCACAACAAATACTTTCCTACAAAAAATATGCAAATTAAGCAATTTGGTTTGTTGTGGGTTCGATTCCCACTCCAGGAAATGTAAAATTTAGTATTTTAATTTCTTGGGTTTGGTAACAAAGCAAAGCGCGGCGTTGAGTTCCGCCACTCAACACGCAATGCCTCAATTCGGCGGAAAGTGGGGTACAGAATTTTTGAAAGAGAATGGAGTGTCTTAACACAAGATTCTCTGGTTCCCTCTGCCTACCCTGCTATATGCGGTTACAGAAGTTGAAAAAAAAAATAGCAATTTATCAATTCAATTTTTCAAAATCAGTAGCTACGGTCCTTCTCATCGTAATCCGATAAGCGGTAAATGCACCTAATATGCATTTACGAATACCGTTACCGTTATATGATAACGAAACAACGATGTTACATATATAAAAAAATAGCACACGATATTTTCCACGTGGACTGTAATGGATAAGATTAAAAATAACATTCATGTCAATCTATCTATAACATTTAATATTCGGTAAATAATATTACTGTAATATATTTATTATAAAATATTTTCTTGCATTTCCCGCATAGCAGGGTAGTTAGAAAATCTAGTGTCATGACACTCCATTTTCTACTTTCCGCAATTTGTGGCATTACGTTTGAATGGCGCAATTAAACGCCGTGATTTATATTTTCTTCTATCAGACCCTTGGTCACATGCAATTTTTGGGCTTAGTCCATGTTGATTACAGGCGGTACACCATATGGTACCTCCATGAAGTGGGAGCTCTTGGCCTGGCACCTTATAGTAAATTATAAATTTAAAATTTATTCTAATTTATTTCTAATATAAATCAAATATCTAACCTGAGAAGATGATTCTTGCAACCCAATAGCCAATCCTTCTAACAAGCTATGCACAACCAACGCACACAACAGCCCAATAACACCAGACGAGCTCTGACTACAGGGTTCAGTATGACTGACGTGGCACATCATAGGATTCTGCGTATCACCATGACAAGTTCCCAGTTCACCATCAGTTCCTCCCAATAACACCGTCCTTTCCCCACTCCCATATCGTCCACCACGACTTACTCTTTCTTCTGTTCCATTGAAAACGTGAACGATTTCGTCAACCATGTACACCAAGAAGAAGCCAAGGCACAACATAAGTTCTGAATATGTAGGCAGCTTTTCCCTAGCTTCAGGCAGCATATGTATTAAGGAAGTCGCTAAAAGAACTCCTCCTCCGAAGCAAAGTAAACATGATAGGAAAAACGGGTGTCTTTGCCTTGCACTTTGCGATATGCACACTGGTGCCATGCCCACCACGAAGCTGCCCAATCCTAGCGCCAGCATGGCCACCGCTTTAGCTGTTGCTGCGTCCATTTTAAATGTATCTTATATCAATTCAGTTCTTCTATTATGGCAAATATATAGTAAAAAAGATTACACTATGAGAGAATCGAATCTAGTACCCTAATTCACTATTGTAAGAATATTATATATAGAAAACGTGAACGAAATTGCACAGACTATCGAATCATAATAAATAGTTGTCGCGTAATAACGATGTAGCGAGCATTCGTTACACTTGATCCACGTTATCATCTATTGACAAACTGTTATCACACACACGTCTTATCATTTGTTTCCTATTCAAATTAAATATATGAACTAGAGTTTAACACGTCCGGTACATTTTGTGAACTGATCCGTAATGGTCATACCCTACGGTAATATTGTGGAATAATTGTCTAAGAATAAAGGTATTTTATACTTTATAGTAAGGGAATTAAGTTCAAAATTGTGTATCTAATGGTTTTCAATGTGGATTTTCATTGTGCATTATTTGTAAGGTATTTTATATTTATATACATTTTTTATTATTTTGTTCTGATTTTATATATATAGTAGTATTTTTTTTTAACTTCACGCTGTATCCCGCATATAGCAGATATGCAGAGGGAATCTGAGAACGTTCCCCACTTTCCGCCGAATTGAGGCATTGCGTGTTGAGCAATTGTTGTAAATGTTATTTTTTTAACCAATTTCAAAAAAAGAGATCCTTAATTTAATTGATTTTTTAATGTGTAAACCATATAACATTTTACTAGGTGATTCATAATTATGACGATTCTTCTTTTTTATATAATAACTAATGGTTCTGTTGTGGTCCCATTTAAATTTTGTTAAGATCTGTTAGTCAAAGTCAAAGTCAAAGTCAAATAATTTTATTCAAAATAAGAAGTTACAAGCTTCATTTTTTGAACGTCAAATAATTTACCACCGGTTCACTAAATTTAATGCCTCAGACCTGAGAAGAACCGGCGCAAGAAACTCAGCGGGACTTATTTTTTTTTTTTTTTTTTTATATTCGACAATGGTTTACAATTCTTTATTATTGGCAATGATACCTTTGAAACAGACTGGAGCGAGCATTTCATTCCCAAGGTTGTTTGGTTCCATTCCCAAGGTTGGTTGTTGAGTTGTTTTCGAGTTATTCGTAATGTTTTTTCTTTTTAGTACATTGTATGTATTTGAATTCAGCATATGTTTTCAATTTAAATCCTAATTATAAATTGTAATATTTTTTAAATAGTAATCTTAGTTTTATAATGTGATTGTTATTTTTTTTAATATATTCATTTATAAGTTAGTACTACGAGGTATGTAATAAATGAGTCATTTATATTCACGTGACAAATATGTTTTGTATGTATGACAAACGTCGAGCAACACTAAGTATTTCCACGTATCAGGTAATAGGCGATAAACCCCGGTGCTAAGACACTCCGTTCTCCTCTTAAGTGACGGAGCTTAACGCCGCCTATTATCTACTATAGTGAGGAATTGAAAAAAGTATAATATGAATTAAATTAACGCCTGTCCGCAAGCGTGCGCCTGTAAACGTCGCAGGTCGTGAATTCGATTGCCACTCCAGGAAATGTAAAAATTTAGTATGTTTCGTTTTCTGGGTTTGGTAACAACGGAAAACGCTGCGTTGAGTTTCGCCACTCAGCACGAAATGTCTCAATTCGGCGGAAAGTGGGGAACAGAGTGTCTTAACACTAGGTTTTCAGATGTGAAAAAAAAAAGAATTGAATTATAAATATTGATAATATTTTTGCAATGTGTAAGTTTTAAATGTAGATACTCATATTTTACCTATTTCCTTTTTCCAATTAATAATTTACTTTTAGTTAATGAGTAATTTATCTTTACGTACATACATCTGTATACGTGAAGGAAAATCTTTGGACCCCTTTTTACGAAAATTAAGTGGACGGAGGAGTATGAAACTTGGGACACTTATAGTTTATATAGCGAAGAAGTCCACAATGATAATATATTTTTAAAATAATGCACAAAAAATATATTAAATTAATAAAATAAATGTTACACACACTACAATGGTTTGACATGCATGTTTATATAAAGTGACATATACATTGATAGACAACGCGTTGTTAACGCGTTAAAGGGAACTCTAGTAATAATAATAACATTCATACATTGTTAATAATATATGAACAAAAAAGAAAACCAACTTCATATAGGCTTTTAAGTGTAAATTTAAAAAATAAAAAATAACATACATAGCTTCACACTGTATCCCGCTATATGCAGGGTAGGCAGAGGGAACCTAATGTTAAGACACTCCGTTCCCCACTTTCCGCCGAATTAACGCATTGCGTGCTGAGTGACTTTACCTTGTTACCAAACCCAGGAAATGAAAAGTTCCATTTCCTGGAGTGGGAATCGAACCCACAACCTGTCGCGTTTACAGTCGCACGCTTGTGCCTCTGCGCCACGACAGACGTTAAAAAATAACATTATTACGAATATCTCAAAAACTACTCGTCACATGTTAAATAAATTTAAATGTAACTACACATAAAAAATAAAGTCGAATTGAGATCCTCGTTTTTTTGAAATCATAAAAAAACGAATTAAGCAAAATATAAAAGAAAATTATAAAAACCTTTTTAACATAAAAGTATAAAAAATTAAATTTCAAAAACATATTATGTCAAATTTTATACACTAATAACTACGCACATTTTAAAAATTGTACATTATGTTGAAGAATTTTAAGACAGTAGGACAATATTAAAAAAAAATGAACGATCTTCTACAAAAACACGGGTGTTCCAATGTTTTTACCATACCAGAAGGCTTGAAGGAACTCATGTCAGATATATCACGTGAAGTAAGTACGAGTATTTAAAGTACTCAGCTTCACGGTTTCTCCTTGAGCCTTTGCTTGTTGAATGGTTGAAATCAACGCTTTGCTTATTTTACCAAAGCAGGGAAATGAGCTTAATTTTATATAATCATTGTCCTAAGTGCGTTTTCATAATTTCTAATTAATTCATCATTTTTAATTGCGAATAATTACATATTTATTATTCGAATATTTTACTAATTTAAGACAGCAGTGTCACACTTTTACTCGCAGGGTAGGAAAATCTTCTTTTTTTTTAAAGTGAGGAATCCCGCCCGATTCACTACCTAAGGTCATAGGAATTGCTCCAACCCTCTATATGGTTCAGGCGGCGGAGAGGGTAGGAAAACCTAATGTCAAGATATTGGTCAAAAATATTTTTTTGTATTTAAAAAATACCTACTTACATATATGCCAATAACCAGGTACTACGTGATCAACCACCAAACATATACAAATTCATAGCCAGCTATCTCTCAGCTCTCCTGCTGACAAGGGAACATGGTATCATGGCTATGAAGATCCTGGACGACCTCTGCGACTGTAGACCTTCCGTCTCCGAGCACCTTATGCAGTTAGGCGTTCAACAGGGACAAGCGACAATTATAACGGAAATTATTAAAGAGGAAATTGAAAAACAGCCTGATGATACAACAGGTAAGGTAGTCTATTTAAACAGTTTTCACGATTTGTTTCGCATAGCAGGATAGTCATAAAGACATATTGCGTGTTGTGACCGAACTCAATGCCGTGACTTGTCTTACCAGAGTGGAAAAATATAAATATATAATCTTTCCCCCAAGGGGAATCGAATCCAGTACCAATTGCGTTTATAGTCAGACCATGTACCATTGTTCCACGATGGCCTCTATTTGTTTATACTGACTGCGTTTGGCGTCGACTTTAAAATCTAAAATTCCATTTTTCCCGTTTTCTTGGGAATTTCCAAAATCCCTGTTTTATTGCTCTACTACAATCCCAAAGGAACCTAAATTTCAACTTTATATAGTAAATTTATTGCAATTTTTTTCTAGCATTATTTGTAAATATCATACTGTGATATAAATATTATAGGCCATCGTGGCGCAGTGGGACAGCTGCGATTGGTTGGAATTATATTTAAATTATTTACATTTCCCTGTTCCCGTAAGACAAAACGCGGCGTTAAGTTTCGCTACTCAACACACAATGTCTCGATTTCGAAGCGGAGTGCTTTAAACTAGATTCTGGCCCCCCTACCTTGTATATTAATAAATATAGATAGATATTGATAATAAATATTATGTATAATATGTAGATAAAAACACAATTATTGAATAATAATTATTTAGTTTTTTGGTAATTCTTGTTTTAATTTAATTTTAGAAACAGTTAAAGAACAGCAAATAATGAAGAGGATTTTAAATCGAACTCTTTTAGACGAGGTGATGGCGGCTAAAGTGTGTCAAGTAGCGAGGAATGCGTACAGGGATTATTGGTATAAGAAGACTACGTTAGAGAAGGTATTTAATTTTTTACAGATAGTCAAGGAGACCCTAGTATACACTCCGATAGCTCTCTTAACAGTAAGTTCGCAAATTATACTGTCTTAAATAATATATATCTTTTTTTATATCTATCTGGTGTACAATAAAGTATATTTATTATTGTTACTCCGCACTAAATCGATTTTATTGCGTGATGAGTAGTGGAACTAAAGGCCGCGATTTATCCTAGCACAGTGGAATCATTCCTTCGAGTGAATAAATAATATAAAAATAAATAAAAATAATATACAATTATATTAATATATATAATAAAATAAATAAAAAAATAATAAATAATAATTAGGTATTTAAGAATCGACTGCTGGGATACTTCATTCTGCTGCTCTTCGCCCGAATTCGATATAAGACCCATTAAGTTGCAAAACTCAACGTCGTACTTTATTTTGCCAGAGTAGAGAAAGATAAATATAATATTATCATACTTCAAGAGAAAATCGAACCCACAACCAGAACCACAATCCATAATAGACACGTTGCAAAAAAGAGGAATACTTTAGAGGTGACCTTTATCGCTAAAACAGATTTCTTTTCCAGATTATTTATAGCTATTTTTGATATTATTTGAGTCATAGTAAATAAAGGAAAGGTAAAAAGTGATCGGAACTGTGAACAATAAATATAATATTGTACAACAGTTGTATAATACACCATACCTCGCTTTCGTCGTTTCGTTTTGCGTTTTTATCGAAGTTGCATCGCTGCTTAATTTTTACTGATTTTCACTGTGCGTCGTTAGATTTTCGAAGTTGCGTTGTTTTGGATTCGAGTCTTTAATTTTTTTTCCAAAGTTATGGCAACACCTTTGTTTTTAATTGCGCCATGCCATCAAAATTTGGGGATTCCCTTTCTAGCTATTATCAAATGAATATGTTGTTTATTTTTTTTATTCGAATACGTTTTTTGTATATTATTTTTGCTTGAAAAATTTTACTTTGTTCAATTTTATTTTTAAAAGGTAGTATTTAATAAGCCTGGAACCTATCTTCCATCATTAAATGGTTTGCTATAGAAAATCTATTTTCACTTTGCGTCGTGTTTTTTGGAACGTAACCCCGACGCAAAGCGAGGTATGGGTATATGTATATTATTATATTTATTATATTTTCAGCGTAACGCTTTTCACGTATAGCAGTATTGAGTGGCGGAACACTCACAAGTCACACACACACGTCATTTCTTACCAAAGCGGAGAAATGAACTTAATTTAATTACGATTATTTCTCCAAATTAGAATAGAAACTACATAGCAATATATTCTTTAAATTAAATAATATATATATATATATATATATATATATATATATATATATATATATAACGTACAGTCTTTAAGAATGAAGCCAGAAGAGCCCTGGGAAATAGCGGCTAAAAGAACATTAGAGCTGTACAAAAGAACTAAGCCGTCTCTGGCTGAGTTAACTCGAGCGACTGAAAAAATTCAGGTAAAAATTTTAATTATTTAATGATATAACCTGAATAGATACATATGTGTACCGGGTGAATAAGTTGGTAAATCGAAAATTCTTTTCAGGACAGGCTTTTTTGAGTTTGAGATTTATATGTAAATTCTTTTTACACGAGACACTTCTGTTACACAAAAGGGCTCCTCCAGGGTTCTTTTTCAGAACATCCGTTCCCAAGTCGAGTGTATTTCTTTTTAGCGTGTATGAGGTACACAACTCTTTACGGACCAATTTTGATGTCTCTTTTTTATATTATATGGTCCCATTTAAATTTAATTAAGATCTTATGAGTCTTAGTCATATAATTTATACCTCAATATCCACAAACTTCTAAGAGAACAATATGAGGTTTTATTACAACGTTCTTTAGAATTATCTTATATCGAGATTCGAGAACAATCTACTATCGGGAATCGAACACACAACCAATCACGTTTACAGTCAGGCGCTGTTAAACACACTACTAATCCACGGTGGCCTTATTTTATTCAAATCAATGTATTTTATAAGCAAAAGTATCATATTTATATTTACTCTAGGCCGCCTACAGAGGTTATTATGTACGCAGAAACCTCCTTCAACATTTAAAGCCCAGAAGGAGAAAGAAACGAGGTCCCAAACTGGACTTGCCCGGCCCTCCTATAGATATCGCCGCTTCCAGAGAGATTGATTTGGGACCATTGATTGTATGTCATTTTAATATGAATTTTAATTAGAAATTTAATTTATAGCTTTAGCATATGTTTTTATCTTAGCAAATTATATTATTATCTAATACATACATACTTAGCTTCACGCTTTATCCCGCATATAGCAGGATAGGCAGAGGGAACATAGTGTTAAGACACTCCGTTCCGAACTTTCCGCCGAATTGAGGTATTGCGTGCTGAGCTGCGGAACTCAACGCCACGCTTTGCCTTGTTACCAAATCCAGGAAATGAAAAATTCCATTTCCTGGAGTGGGAATCGAGTCCACCTGTCGCGTTTACAGTCGCACGCTTGTGCCTCTGCGCCACGACAGGCGTTTATTAATAAAATATGACTATTTTTTTAAATACTTATATTATAACCTGGACTATATTCTGGTATATAAGCTCATATGTATGTAACTCTAAAGTTTCATCTAAATCTGTTCAGTAGTGTATGAAAGAGTAGATATAATTATTTTTTACTATTACCTATGAGACATGAAAGGGAGTAGGCCATTTTTCATTGCTAATTAAAAAAAACAAAACAATTACAACCAACAAATATCACGTTTAGAGAACCCAGTGTCAAGACATTTCGCCCTCTAGTTTCCGTGGTGGAACGAAATGCTGTGCTTTGTCTTACCAGACCGAGTAAAAATAATTTAAATAAAATCGTTTTGGAGTGGGGATCGAACCTGCAACCAATTGTTTTAACAGGTACACTATCCCTCTGCACCATGATGCACTTAAGCCTCATATTTATTTTATATCATAATAATAGGATATAGAAGTCCCCAAAGAAGACATACATGCAATGTTCGACGAGCGTCCTCCGGATACACTAAGTATTTCATACGAGCCCATGACGGCCATCACTCACGTGCCAGAGGAGGATCATCTTCAAGAGCTGCCTTCACTCCAGGCACAGGTGTCGAAAATAGAATCTAAAGCAAGCAGACCACCTAGTATTGTTTCAAGTCAGATATCTGAAGGTAGTTTTTTATTATTTTAATTGTTTTAACATCTTTATAATATATAAAACTGAGAGACAACGTATAGATGAAACTACTAGACGAAGAAAACTGATATTTGGCTTGTAGGTTCCTTGGAGAGTGTAGGGGAACACTAAGAGAAGATTGCTCTAAAGAACTACGAAAATGTAAAATTATATTTTTTTATAGTCAACATAAACACAGTCGCAGCATGCACCTAGTCTTATGTAAAACATTAGTTAGCACTCGCAACTTTGCTAGCGTAGGTATTTACGATCAATTATATATACTCGTACGTGTCAATTGTTATAGATACGTGTCAATTGTAAGACATAAAATCCTGTTTTTTCTCATATCTGTAATAGTTTTAGAAAATCTTCTCTTGTCCACTCCCTAAGAAATAATCATGCCAAACATCAGCTTCTGCGGCTAGCTTCCACTGTATGTATCTGTCAGTCACACAGTAACTTAACGAAAAAAAATTATATATATTGAATATTCGATTAAAATTTAATTTACAATTATTTATAGGAAGGCGTCAAAGTCGGCCGAGTCAAGTAGAATCACGCAAAAGCCGCATTGACAGTCAATTCATACCTTCATCCACTGGACAAAAGATATCTTTTGCAGAAGTATACACATTTTTATTTGACTTATATTACTATAGACGGCATCGTGGTTTTCTCTATTTCCACCCATCCTTTCCCCAGAATGTGGTGGTTCCGATGACGGACTGCCGTGACCACTACATTGTCCTCCCATTCCATCTGTACACTCTAAGCCGGCAACACATTTACAAATCCTCTAGTGTTCTAAATCTCTATGGACGAAGGTAACCACTTACTATCAGGTGATCCTTCTGCTCGTTTACCGCCTATTATCCAATGAATATTAATAATATATGGCTGCGATGGGCCCGGCACCCATACAGTGAATCCATGGATTGCCAAGCAGTTTCTTCTCTTATTAAAAAAAATATTTTTTTTTCTTTTTTTTAACTTCACGCTGTAACCCGCATATAGAAGGGTAGGTATATAGGGCAAAAAATAAAAAAAATGTTAATACTAAAACATTAGCAATTTTTAGGTGCTTCCGGAAGTAATACCTGATGAGGAAGAACAAGGTGAGGAGATAAAGGAAGTTGTTCCGTCAGAAGCTACTGATGTAAGTGAAATGGACGAGTACGGTGAGGAGTCAGAAGGTGTACCGGAAGAGGTAGAAGATGTGCCTGAGGATACTACTGGTATAATACCACTACTTAATAATCAATTTTTAATTTAAAAAATACCCTTTAAAGTTTAAAAAAAGTATATATTCGACATCCTAGTTATCCTGGCTAGGATATAGAGTAAAGAAAAAAATATATAATTTTACTAAAACCAGTAAATAAGTTACATTATATTAATAATAAAAATAGACATAAATTTATCGCACCTGTAACTCAAATTAATCGAATTGGTAATTCTTAAATTGAGCAACGTACGCTTTTACAATAGGATCCTAGGGAAGCTCTGAGAATGTTGTACGTGTCACAATAAAACAAAATGAGAAAAAATGTTTATGAGATAAAGGCAATAAATACCTCGTTAATGATTTTACGAATGATAACACACCTAGGGAACGTAATATTTGCTCTAGTCTGAAGAATTATATAAACATTTATTAATTGAACTTAGAATAGAAAATTGATAAGAAACTAAAATAATTAATTTAAAAATAAAAACAAAATACAAATGAATTACAAACATTTCAATCATTTTCTACATTTCTATTTTTTTTTTAAAGTATTACTTAAGATATGCCTGACTGTGAGTCAGGCATATACTGATATATTTAACAGTTATTGTTAATAATCTACAATTTTATATATTTTTTAATCCCCATATATTTAACGAAGTAAATATTCCCTTCTTCTCCAAAAATTTTAATTAACTCCAAATGTTACTTTATAAAGGAATTCGATTATATTTCGTAAGGACTTGACATTCTTTCTTAGAACAGACGTGAGAACGTGGCATTATGTAAATTGATTTGTCCGTCACTTGTTTCATCAGATCTAGAATTTCGATGTTCACAATGATGACTCTGACGCTTTAATTAAATGCCAAAGTACATAAAATTGGGATAGGCTAAATTTCAAAGTTATAATACCTTGAAAATTAAATTACTCGTATTCCAATGCAAAATTTCATTTTAATTTCAATTTCAATATATAATCTTTTGTTCTGGCGCTAGATGTAACTTGGTCTTGTTCTTGTTTTATCTTGACTATAAAAAAAATATAATTTTACGTTTTCAAAGTTCTTTAGAGAAATCTTCTCTTAGTATTCCCCTATACTCTCCAAGGAACCTACAAGCCAAATGTCACTTTTCTGCGTCAAGTAGTTCCATCTGTACGTTGTCTCTCAGTTTTATATATTACACAGATGTTAAAACAATTAAAATAATAAAATATACCTTCAGATATCTGACTTGAAACAATATTAAGACAAGGTTTTGTTAGACTTGTTAATTTTGTGCCATTTAACTCTTTTAGTGCCGAACGAAAAAGACGTGCTTTTGAGAGAAAAACCGGTTAAATTTCACGGTTTTACTAGGATTTAGGAAAATGCTCAAAACCTACCCAGAAATAATATTTACATAAATCAAAATGCAGTATATTAAGGACGAAATAAAGAACAAAACAGTGAAACTGCTAATTTATTGATGTGTAGAATTAAAAAAAAACTATTTCAATTCTTTAGAGAATTCTTTCAATTTTTCATTTTTTGGGTTTGGTAACAAGGCAAAGCGCGGCGTTGAGTTCCGCCACTCAGCACGCAATGCCTCAATTCGGCGGAAAGTAGGGAACGGAGTAACTTAATACTAGGTTCCCTCAGCCTACCCTGCTATATGCGGGATACAGCGGGAAGCTATGTATGTATGTATTTCTTTTATTAAAATTAAAGATATAATTGATTTTATTAATCTATATATGTTGTACTTTGCTTTTTGTTAATCAGATCACAGTGAATACGAAGAAAGTATTCCAGCGTCGTTACCCTCATCGGCACCGCTTACAGCGAACACAACGGATGTAGAAGATGAAGGAGAAATGGAACATGTGGAAAATTAAATTAATTGATATGCTCATTAAATGTATAGTAAATTTTAGTGGAATTCTTTTTATGATAGAGTAAGTCATAAAAAATGACTGCATTATCACAAATTTTTTAAATTTAATTTTTTAGGCGGAAAGCGACGAACGGAGTGTCTTGACACTAGGTTTACTCGAACTGCAGTTCTATGCGGAATAAAGCGTGAAGCTGAATATACATACATACATACATATATAGCTTCACGCTGTATTCTGCATACAGCATGGTAGGCAGAGGGAACCTATTGTTAAGACATTCCGTTCCCCACTTTTCGCCGAATTAAGGCATAGCGTGCTGAGTGGCGGAACTCAACGCCGCGCTACGCCTTGTTGCCAAACCCAGGAAATGAAAAATATATAATAGTCTATCTTCTAAAAGACATAGTAAAAATATAATAACAAATCGCTATTTTTTTGTAATTTATCGTCTAATTAATAATAAATTAATTGTAATAATAATAATAAAATTGACTTTTTTAAATATAATTCGTTTTATTAAATTGTCATTTGCCTTAAAACCTCCTTAAGCATGAAATAATTTATCCTTCAGTACGTACATTTAAAGTAATATATATTCCAATGAAACGTAATAACAAGGTAATAATAAGGACATATATATTTTTTTAATTATTAAAATGAATATGGTAAATATTATAAATTTATTTTAATAATTATATGTCACATACAAACATAAATAATGTAAAAAAGCCTTTTTATATAAATGTTTAGGCTTCACGCTGTATCTCGGACATAGTAGTATATAGGCAGAGGGAACCAAAAAGGTAGGAACACTTCGTTCTCCTTCGTTTACATTTCTGTTCCCAACTATCCGCCGAATTGAGACATTGCGTACTGAGTGACGGGACTCAACGCCGCGCTTTGCCTTGTTAACCAGCGAGGAAATGAAAACGCCAAATTTTGTTCAATATTTTCATTCCCTGGAGTGGGAATCGAACTCACAACCTACCACATAGTACCATGATTATGCCTCTGCGCCACGACAGGCCTCAAAATTTTATATTCGTAAGTTAAAAATAAATAACATATAGTTTTAATATAAAGCATCGCCATCTCGATTAAAATTAAATTTAGATATATTCAATTGTGTAAGAATAACTGTGAAAATGGGTGATTTCATACAAAAACAAATACAGGAAAGTTGTAAATTGGCGTTGCCTGAAGGTCTTAAAGATCTAATGAGTGATATTTCTAGGGAAGTACGTTATTTATTATATTTTTATTCGTTACATGTATTTTTTTTTGTTTTAGCTTCACGCTGTAAAAACCTAATGTTAAAACACTCCGTTCCCCACTTTCCGTCGAATTGAGGCTTTGCATGCTAAGTGGCGGAACTCAACGCCGCGCGTCGCCTTATCACCAAACCCAGAAAATGAAAATACTCCATTTCACTTTTTCATGTAAAATAGTATGTGAAAATAAGAACAATTCAATAATTAATGAAAAAGGACGGATCGTCTTAACACTAGGTTCTCAGGTTCCCTCTACCCTGCTATATGCGGGATACAGCGTGAAGCTAAAAAAAAAGAAAATAAAAATAAATGTGACCAAATCAACCAAGATTTCCCTATTGCCACCCATCCTTGCTCCAGAATGTGGTGGTGCCGATGGCGCACTGCCGAGGCCACTACATTATTTCCTCCCCCTCCCATCTGATCACTAGATCGGCAATGCATTTACAATTCTCTGTCTCTCTCTCTTCATCAGGTGGTGGTTAGCAGAAGCTCGTTTGCCATCCTTCATCAATTAAAAAAAAATGAAAATCATAAGTGTCATAGGTACTCCTAGTATCTATAAAGTACGCCTTAGATTTTTTCTGTAGACAATAAGCAGATGGGAATTTAAAAATTTGAGACCATTGTAACAGAGGGACAGCGTCTGACAATAAACGCAAAGGTTATGGATTCGATTTCCACTCGCAGTAATTAATTTGCAAAATAATTTACTTTTTTCCGCTCTGGTAACACAAAACGCAGTGTTGAAGTCCGCCACTCAATATGCAAAAAGACGACAAAAGAGTGTCTCGACACTAGGCTCTCTCTCACTACTATAAAATATTTTTTTTTATAGGTAATACGAGCACAGCCACGTGATATATATAAGTTTATCGCAAACTACCTGCAATCTTTGTTAGAAGTGAGAGAAACGCTTGCCATCGCTTGTCGGATGTGTAACGAAACAATCGAATGCGCTTGTAAAGTAGACATGTATGAAGAATTGAGAAATATAGGCTTAAATGAAGAAGACGTGGAAAAAGCTGTTGATATTATAAAAGATTATTTTAGGAAGGATACAGGTTGTGTAAATTATTTTTGAGTATTGTTGATATCTCAAAAACCTTAACTGTTATATAGTATATATTTTTTTATTAATTGCGCTGAATCTCAATCCCGCTACCTGTTACGCTTCCACCTCCATAGGTTGACTGGAAGAGATATGTTTACTTTTGTCGACATCCAATACTATTGTCTTTCATTTTTTGTAAACTTTAGGTGAAATAAATAATATTATATAATTAAATTAATATGTGCTTAGACGCCTGTCATGGCGCAGAGGCATAAGCGTGCGACTGTAAACGCGAACAGATAATGTTAGTATTTTTATTTCCTGGGTTTGGTAAGGCAAAGCGCGGCGTTGAGTTCCGCCACTCAGCACGCAATGCCTCAATTCGGCGGAAAGTGGGGAACAAAATTGTTGTAAGAGAACGGAGTTTCTTAACACTAGGTTGTCTGGTTCCCTCTGTCTACCCTATATGCGGGTTACAGCGTGAAGTTAAAAAAAATGTGTTTAGAGAAATTTTGAATACTTTTTACGATTTGAAAAACATGAAGAAATGTAGAAAACGAATATTTTTGATAATAATAATGTAACAATACATTATATCCAAATACATTATATCCAAAAAAATACATTATATCCAAATCCAAATTATATGTTTGAACAAAATGACATACACGTTGCTACAGCAACGCGATGCTTACGCGTCAACGGATACTCTAGTATGAAATAAAGTGACCAATACTTTCATCACATACCAATGGATTCAGGGCATATCACCGCATTTAATATTTAGAGGGATAAGTGAGTGTTAGGATAAGTTGTTGTGTGGTGAAACCCAATGCCGCGTTATGTATTACCAAATCCAGAAAATACAAAAAATAAAAAAAATAGCCATCAACAACCGTCTCATGTACTTTTAACGGTACCAGTATAACCTTTAGTTTATATAAGCTTATTGAGAAGTTAATTTTAATTAAATTTTAGTTAAAGAGCTAAGCTTATTTTTGAAATTAATGAGAAGTATCCATATTGAGGAGAATCAAGTGGAGCCTCTGAAAAACGCATTACAAAGAACATTCAAGCGATTTCCGCGTAGTAACGCCAATTATGACGTAAGTTATATCTGTACTAGGACTTACACTTTCTTTCAGCTTACTTTGTCCTGCAATGCAGGTCAGATAGAGAAAATCTAGTGCCAAGGCACTCCGTTCTCCGTTCTCCGCCCTAAATCTAGACAATGCTTGTTAAGTGACGGAACTCAAAGTCTTGTTCATTCCCCCGTGTGGGAATTAATCCCACAACCATCGCTTTTATAGACAGTTGCTGTAAGCTTGCACCGCGACTGACTTAGCATATTTTTTCATTCGCCTATTCTTAAAAATATTTAGATGACAAAATTTTTAACCAACTTAAAAAAATGAAGGAAGTCATTTCAACTAAATTATTGCTAGGCGCACCACTTTTCATGATACTTTTCTTTATACTATAGCTTCTGATGTGGACCTATTTTTTTGTTTTTCAGTAATTATTATTCAGTAATATTCGTAAGATTTTTGTATTTTTTTTTATTATTAAATTATAAATGTATATATGTATTAATATAGTTTTAATTTTACAGAAAGCTGCAGGTGATGGTGAAAATGTAGCATCATTATCACGTATGCTCAGTTTATACAATAAGAAATATAAGGTGATGAAATGATAATAAATTTTCAAATAATTATGACCTATTTACACTATATGTACTTAAATTACACTAAAATTATCATCGTAGGCCATTAGTATTTTTTTTTCGTTTCCCTACTCAACAAAGATAAAACGCGGCATCAAGTTCCACCACGAAAAGTGGAGAACGGAGTGTCTTTGCATTAGCTTCTCTCTATGTACCCTGCTATTAGGAAGAAAGTGTCAAGCAGCTTATCACCATTAAAATACTAAGTAGGCATATCTATGTGACTTAACATAATTTTCTTAATAAAATCTTATGTTCCAGATGGGAGATAAGATTGGTTACCCAAGATTTAGGCCAAGTAAGTAATAATGCGAGATCTAAATTATTATTACTGATATTGTTTCGTTATTTTTTATTTGTTTTTCTTATGTGTTAACTGGCAACAACTGGCAATGTCACTTATATGCGACTTCTATTAAAATTTCTTATTTGTTTTATTAATAGGACCCTAATAAGATATTTTATAAAAAAAACCTATGAAAAATGTCCCTATCCAGGGGTGCCAATTTAAGGGTTAAGATTTTAGCAAAAAATTAAACTTATCAAATAAATGTAAAGTATGTTTTCAAATGAAGCATGTAACTTCTTATTGACTTTTACTTTAACTTGAAGTGAATTTTGTATCTACATTTTCAGTTCGAAGAACATCTTCGACGTCTTTATTTGGATCTTACGCAGCATTTTCTGAATACAGCGAATGTTCAGCACTTGCTATGCTATCTAAAATTTCAGAGGAACGTGGTTCTTTGGATTATACAAAAGGTACCAGAAATTCATTTTATAACAGATTCCTTTATAGTTTTGTTGAAATCTCGCAAACCGTAAGGTAGACAGAGAGAACCAGTGAACCTAGTGTTAAGAAACTTTGTTCTCTTTTAACATTTCCGTTCCCCTCTTTCCGCCGAATTGAGGCATTGCGTGCTGAGTGGCGGAACTCAACGCCGCCTTTTTTTCTTAATTAATAAATATTATTATTGATTGTGATTATGAAATATGACATAGGCTCTGTAAGACAGAGTGCGGCGCTGTTTCGTTACTAACGATATTATTATTAGCGAATTCCATTGCGCATTGAGTAGCAGAACTCAACGCTTGGTATAACCAGATTTGAAAAATGAAAATAATCTTAATATAAACTCTCAAAAAGGGATCCCGAAAAGGGATGGAACCTTGTGGGTTCCAATTGCCTTTACCTGGATTACATATTTATCTATATTTAATTCTTCATGTCTTTTTAGATACAACACCAAAACCTGTAGAAGAAAGGACATACCAAGAAGTAACATTTTCGTTTCATCCCAATATTGAAGATAAAGTCAATCAAGTTCAGTCAAGTTCAGATAGCAATTTTGAAATGGATATTATTTATGATAGTAAGCAAAATATACAATTGAATAACGATAGTAAAGAAGATATTGGAACAGCTGAGGATGAAGAAGTAGTATTAGAGGAAATAAATAGAGAAGAAGGATTAGAGATATCTGAATCATCTTCTGTAGAAGAATCATTGCAGTATCCGCGTGATTATGATTAGATTTCTTTTAAGTTGTCGAGATATATAATAATATTTTAATCTGTACATCGATGCTCGAAAGATCTCAAGCCCTCGCGCCGGTTTTACCATCACAAGAGCTTTTGAAAAAGTTGAGAAAGTGGGGAACGGAATTGTTGTAAGAGAACGGAGTGTCTTAACACTAGGTTATCAGGTTCCCTCTGTCTACACTGAAAAAAAAAAGAGCTTTTGAGCGGGTTCCCCCGTCATTTTCCAGCATGAGCGCTTTCAAATTAATAAATTTAATATTAATAAATACTAATATACAACAAGTTACAAGTACAAGTATAATAGCGAAATGTGCTACAAGCTTGTGTTTAATTGTAAATAGTGGTTATAGATTCGAAATTCTGCTCAAGGGATTATGTTAACTATATTTAATAGAGGTTTTTAAGTTTCTTTCGTTTCTAAGACAAAATTCAGTGGACCGATTCGCCACTGAAAACGGATGTTCCTGTGCGTTTTAATATTTTCTTTCTATTTTATCTTTTTTGATTTTTTGTACAATACTATGTGTATGATATCAAATCCTTTGTCAGATATCAAGTTTGCATTTCGATGGTTTTCGTTATGATTTAGTTTTCATATCTCACCGTCGAGTTGTCGTTACGTTTTGTTTGTAGATATTTGATATCGGATATAATCATTTAGATATCGATATGATATATTTAGTTACGTTTTGATATATCGGTCTCATCCCTACTATGTACCTAATAACACAAATAAAAAAATATTTAAGTTGAATGTATGCCATAGGCATAGGATAAAGGCAAAGTGTCCTAAGGTCCTAAACTAGGTACGGTAGAACCCTATTATGTGGGATAAGCCATGAAGCTGCGTAGAATAAAAAAAATGATAATTTTTTAATCAAGTTTATTATGAGTCTCCTTACAACTACTACTATTCGTAGAGCAAATATCGTCGCTATGTAATATTTTTGGTAAACAATATAATAAAAATTAATAAAGCATTTATAACAACAAAAAATATATGAAATATATGAATTGTTATATTATTTTACATATATCAATATCTAATTAAAACATTGACATAATTGTAACACATCATTTTATTTAAAATTAAAAAAAAAACAAAAGGCTTACGTTTTTAATTTAAAAAAAAAAATTTAATAGCCAAAAAGCCCAGATTCAAAATAATAATATTTTTTTTAAATATACAATCATGCCAACCTTACTAACCAAATATGTATCATTTTTTTTTAAAGCAATTGCTTGCACAGATAATTCTAGAGGTATCTACAATTAGAAGCAACAGTTAACAAAATCGATTAATCGATTGATCAAAATAAAATCTTTCTATAATATACAACGTAAATTTAAATAATTTTACAAACTAACGTGGAAAATAACAAGTGAAAAAGCACACATCGAATCTAGAGACGAGTATTGTGATATTTTGTGTTGCATTTTTTTTTATTTATTTTAATATTGAAAAATCGATACAAACATTTACAATTTATTAATTAATTATTAATTTAGAATTATTAATTTTTAACGGTTTTGTTTTCAGTTTCACACTTTATCTCGCATAGTAGGGAAGTCAGAAATTTAAGCTAGTACCAAGATACTCCGTTCTCGTAATTTGGCGCAATTCAACGCCGAATGTTATCTTTCCAGAGCGGAGGTATATAAATAAGTTAAATATGATCGTTCTCCCGAGTCAGAAACGTGTCGTGATGTCTTGACAGTAGGTTATCTTTAATTACCCTGCCATGTGAAGCTGAAATCTCTTTTTTAATTTTGAAAACTAAAACCAAAACTTTATTAAAATTTGCAACACAAACAAATATTATAATACTATACAATAAATCTAACGTTAGAAATTATTTAAATTACATGTCAACAGCTAAATAATTCAAATTGCTATTGCTTATTTATACTCTGTGAAAAAAATTGCGCCAATTTTAATAATCTGCGCTCCATTTGCTGTCGAAAATGGCAAATAAACATAGGAATTTGTAAAATTTAACTGAAGACATGGGAAATCACAGTAGATCTCGTTAAATTAGTACAAGGCGTGAATAGGTTAACAAGTCGACTTACGTGTACATTTTTTTAATATCAATAGGCGTTACGATTGCTTTATTTGAAGGATACATAAATTAAGACATACAATATACTTAAGCGAATCAAACACATTCAGTTAAAAAGTATTTAAATAACATCAAAAGGAATTTACAGAAGCTGTCTTGAAAAGTATACAAGTTCAAGTCAGAAACAATCTAGAGTTCAGACACTCCGTTCGCCGCTTACCGAATTATGAATTATGAAATTCGGGTTAATTTAAGTTGGCGGAATTGGTGGAACTCTACGCCGCGCTTCTTCTTTTCACAATGAAGAAATGAAATTATTTTCTTTTTTTATGGATAACGGATGGTAAACGAGCAGAAGGACCACCTGATGGTGGTTACCTTCGCCCATCGACATCTACAACACCAGAAGTGTTGTACATGCGTTGCCAACCTAGAGGATACAGATGGAAGGCGAGGACAACGTAGTAGTCAACTATCGAAACCACCACATTCCACCACATCACACACAGAAAGGATGGGTGGGAATAGGAAAAACCTGGCTTACACGCTCAGTCATTCTTCCATGTATTTTCAATTTATTAACTTATTCACGGCTTGTACGATAATATTATATTATGCATTTATTATTACGTGTACATTGTATACGAAAGCTAAGGTAACGTTGAAAATTGTGTTTTTGGTAGTACAATGTATAGACTATACGAGTAGACTAGCGTACTAGATGCTTACTCAAATTGTTCTTTGAATCTTATTATATACATCTTTACCTAATATAAGTTACTCTACGTGTTATAAAATCTATATCTTTGCCAGGCGTGAATAGATGGATAAATCAATTACCATATTTCAAATATATGGATTTATTTTATTTATACGGTGAATAAAAGATCAAGTAAAAAAATCTAGCAATCAAACACTTGCTGCTAAAATATTCAAATAACATTATGAATTTACCAACTTATTCACGCCTGGAACGAACATATATTACT
This sequence comes from Philaethria dido, assembly GCA_033558755.1. Taxonomy (NCBI): domain Eukaryota; kingdom Metazoa; phylum Arthropoda; class Insecta; order Lepidoptera; family Nymphalidae; genus Philaethria; species Philaethria dido. The sequence continues at coordinate 34,576 of JAKGSA010001149.1, read as the reverse complement.
TAATCTAAAACCTTATTTATGTCTCTATATAATATAATAGGCGAAATACTTATTATTCATAGAAAAAGTTGTCGAAATCCATTATGACGTTTAAACAAGACAAATGTCAAATGGTTATTTTTTTTCTTAAAAAAAAGCATATTTTTACAGATAATAAATAGACAATAACATATCACAAATTGTGTTCATAATAATAGTATAATTCAGAGGTGTAATAACAAAGGTGGCAAAGTCCAGTTAATGCTTCACGCTGTAGCAGAGTAGGCAGAAGGAACCAGAGAACCTAGTGTTAAGACACTCCGCTCTCTTTTAACATTTACCTTCTCTAACTAATGCAATTTAGAAAAAAACGGATATTGTTATCCGTTTTTTTCATCTGCAAAGATACTTTATTATTTTATAAACGGATATTGTTATCCGTTTTTTTTATCCGCAAGGATACTTTATTATTTTAGTTGTAATGTACTTCGTTAAGTATAATTTTGTTATAGTTTATACATACATAACTTCACGCTGTATCCCGCGTATAGCAGGGTAGGCAGAGGGAACCTAGTGTTAAAGCACTCCGTTCCCACTTTCCGCCGAAATGAGGCATTGCATGCTGAATGGCGGAACTCAACGCCGCGCTTTGCCTTTTTACCAAACCCAGGAAATTTAAAATTCCATTTCCTAGAGTGGTTTATGGTTATAGTTTATTCTAATTAAGGATTAAATTATGCCTATGACTGCCGCGTTTGTTAGTAAACGATGAACTTTGCCACCTTTGTTATTAGACCCCTGAATTATTTTCAAATAAAATAATATTTTTTTAACTAATAGCTACCAAAATTGTCTTAATTTCTACAGTATTTAGTTTTGAGCCACCGAAAAAGGAGAGATCTAATGTATACTTTGGTATGATCCAATTTAGGCTGAACGCGTACTATTCTTTAACAGTATAGGAACCGAAATAATAAAAATTAAAAAAATATAACTCCATAAAATATTATTTTATATACACTATCTTAAAATTTATTAGTAAACGATATTTTATGATCTAGGTGCTGTTTTTGAATGAAATTTATGTTATTTTCGAAAAGTGATTATCATAGAAAAGGTTATATTTTTTTCTCATAACTATTGAATAGTAGGCAGCGTTAGATTGCCAGTACGCCTAGACTTATTGCTTTTTAAAATCATCTCAAAAAAGTATTTTTGTCTATATTTTGGTATTCGAAAATACATTTTAGAAACAATTATATTTCGAGCACTTTATGATAGTCTGTGGTCAAACGTCTGACCACAGGTACTGTAGAGTAATTCTGTTAAGCGTCATTGGAAGTACTACAGTTATAATTGAATATGTCAATGTTAGTATCTATAATCAGAGAGCCTATTAAAATTCGCTAGGGTTATTTTTCTTCAGAAAATTTCCAAAGTTATGTAAAATATTTTTATGTAAAGTTACCCCCAGCTTGAGAATTGAATCTTAATCGAAGAAGATCTTCAAGACATTTAGTTCTTATTTACGATATCTTTCTTTTTAAAATTGTAGGTATTTTTAGTGTATTTTCTTATATCTTTCCATAATGTAGGGTACATAAGGTTCCCTTTTAGTACTCCAGTCTAGAGATAACTCACTCTGTTCTCCATAAATTATTTAATTTAACGAGAATATGAATTCGAAAATTATTAAAATATATATTTCATTAGATGAAAATTGAACATCGCAGTTCTAGATTCTGTCAATATTTAAAATCTTAAACATTATGTGATGTATAAACAATATCATTATATAATACCTTAATATTAAAAATTAATTATATACTAAATTATTTTTTTATATCAGACTTGGATTTTTTTTAAATGGTATCCATTCCTCCTCCCATCAGCTTGTTGCCGTATTCACTTAATAGCTGTAAATAAAAAAATATAATTAATGAATTAATAAAAATCCCAAAATTACAGATTAGATTTTTTTTTTAGCTTCACGCTGTATATAGCAGGGTAGACAGAGGGAACCTGAGAACCTAGTGTTACATCACTTCTCTTCACCAATTCCGTTCCCCACTTATGTTGTTTAGGTTCTCAGGTTCTTCTGCCTACCCTGCTATGTATGGGATAGAGAAGCTAAAAAAATACTTCCCTGGTAAGACAATGCGCGGTATTGTGTTCCACCACTTAAAACTTAATGTCTCTAATTTAGACAGTGGCAACTGGAGTGTCTTGACACAAGGTTCTCTCTGACTATCCTATAAAACGTAATAAAATTCAATATTCTTTTTATAACTTACCCTATACAAAAATATGTAATGATGTCGATTAGTTAGCGAATGCGGTCTCTGGTCTCGCAGACGGCGCACCACACGCGGCACATCGGCCCGCCCAGCGAAGAGCGCACGTGAGCATATATCTGCTGCGATTAACGCCGCGGAACGACCTGCTCCTGATGCGCATACTAGTGTGCATGGACGGATACCTGAATTTTATAAATATTGATAAATATTTAAATGCAAATTATAACAATTTATTTATGCGAAAAAAGGAAAATTTCTTATGTTGTTATTACCTGAAACATCTGCGATAGATACATACACTTAAAAATAAATGACAATAAAATTCAGTCATTTTAAATTTATAATAGATCCGTTGGCTAAAGTACATCTACTTTTTTTTGACATCTCAAACATATGGTAGTGTATGTAATATTTAAGTATTTTAAAAAATAACAATGTCTTCTTATATACAGAAAGAAATGTTAGCTTTCCAACGCCTGTCGTGGCGCAGAGGCACAAGCGTGCGACTGTAAGCGCGACAGGTTGTGGGTTCGATTTCCACTCCAGGAAATGTTAGTATTATATTATATATTTTCATTTCCTGGGTTTGATTTGTTTGGATTTCCTCGATTCGGCGGAAAGTGGGAAACGGAGTTGTTGTAAGAGAACGGAGTGTCTGACACTAGGTTCTCAGGTTCCCTCTGCCTACCCTGCTGTATGCGGGATACAGGGTGAAGTTAAAAAAAAAATGTTAGCTTTTCTTCTCTATATTCTGTGTCAAATTTATAATCTCCCGTCTACACAATTTTTATAAAAAAGTTTTTAAAGTTCCTTACATACAGTAATATTACTATTTAAGCCTAATTTAATATAACTTAAGATTTCAACATGCCTTCTACTTCAGAAGCAGCTTTCATCTTGCCTAAAGTGCCATTGGTGGGGTTGCTCTTCCTCATCATCTCTTCAGCCTTTGCGGGGGAGTATACGTTCATTCCGTTACCCGAGCCGTTCTCGTCGCTGCGTAGTTTTGACAGATTGTGATATGACGATCTGCTTTGGTCTTGGTATATGACTTCTACACCTGGAAAAATGTGAGAGAATATAAACATGTTATTATGATCTACTTCTTACTGTTCGGTCAGATTGATAATTTGAAACATTTGCACATGTGTGCGAATACGATACAAATACAATATTATCATAGCATGAACCTGATGCCCTTACTAGGGTGATTATGATAACGAAAAAAATAGTTAAAAGCTTGTTATTTTAGTTTTAGACCTATTATTTTTTTAACAGAGAGATTTATGACTTCATTTCGTCTGCCGAAATTTGTAAGTAGCTGTTGATATTTCAGATATAATTTTGTAAATAGTTACATTATAATATTTGAATCCTTCTATTTGAGTTTCATGATGGGATTTCATAGCGGTTTTGAAAAAAAGAGTCGTATGAGATTGAACCTACAACCACCATCCATACTGTTCACTGCGCCACAATGGCCTAAATTAAAAAAATATATATTATTAAAAAAAAGCTTAATAATCTAACTAACTTATCTAATGTTAGACTTACCCTCTTCATCATATTCCTTCGCGGTTTGCGACACTTTCATGTAACTCCTCATTTCTGACAAGAAATCTATAACCGAATCGTAATCATCAGGAACACCCTTCGCCGGCCAGAAGTACCACAAATGGGTCACCTCCCGCCACGTCCTGGTTGAAAGATTTATCAACTGAATGCTGGATACGGCATATTTGTCTTTCTGTTCACGTTTCTTGAGTATAATTTGGAATTCTCCAAACGTTCGCTTGTTGTCCGATATTTCTGATGGTGGTAAATATTCATAGCATTTCTCCTGTAAAAAAAAATAGACGTTAATAAATACGAATGAACTATTTTATTTTCAATTTATAAAGCGTTAATCACCCATTTAGAACTTTTCCTATAAAAACGTTTGTAGAAAAGGTATAAAATTTGAACGTGGCGGGATTCGAACCCGTCCCTTTCTGACCATTTAGGCATACATTCATATCATATTAGCAAGCGTATGTACCAATGTAGCTGACACTGATATTTTTATACGCTTTGCTACAAATACAAAAAACAAAATAATTTATTACTTTCACAAAGATGTTCTGTTAGATTGTGATTAGAGCCCTCCTTTAAGCAAGAAATGCCTGTATTAGAAGGTCCCCCTCTTCCACAACAAGTATTACAATATAATTTAATTACAATATAGTTACTATTTGTATGTATGTGTGATATGTGTGAGTGTATGTGTGTATGTGTGTGTATGTAAATGTTTGTGTGTGAGTGTGTGTGTGCGCGCGTGTGTGTACGTGTATGTTTTTTGTGCATTGCTACAACTTATTTTTGTTGTTAGCATCTTTGTAGAGAGATACTTAGAAATTTCTACTACCCAAAGATTATTACTAAGAACAATCGTTTGGCAAGAGAAGTTTTGGCATTAGATAAATATTTTTAACATTTTAAAAGTGTTAATCACATATAGAAAAACACTTTTACAAAATATAAACGTATAAAGAAGTATACTTCTTTAGAATCGTTATGTCATAATCTCAATGTAACGAAAAAGCGTCACAATAAATAAGCAAACATTTTTATACTTCACTTCAAGTTGATTCAAGTTATAGTATATATATAATATAATAATAATATATAACAAGTTATAGTATTAGGAAACCACTTACAATGCCATTTTCCATATATTCAGTGAGCATAACAATCAATCGTGAGTTCTGTTCCCAGATCATACGCCAGAAGTCAAACACAGTGTTAGATAGCGGCGCCTGACACGCTATGTAGTAGTTACGTATATTACCCGGGCCCTGGAAATAGAAAATTATATATTTAATTAGAAATAATATAAATGGGCATAGGAAATCTAATGTAATAATTGGTCTCTGACCCGCGCTTTGTTTTAGCGGCAAAATTATAATTTTTTTTTAGCTTCACGCTGTATCCTGCATATAGCAGGGTAGGCAAAGGGAACCTGAGAACCTAGTGTTAAGACACTCCGTTCCCCACTTTCCGCCGAATTGAGGCTTTGCATGCTGAGACGCCTGTCGTGGCGTTGAGAAACAATTTTTCTATATGTTAAAAATATATGTATATTTTTAATGGGTGAACCAATATTGATATTTTTTTTTTATATGATAGCTAGTAGTCACATTTAAATTTAGTTGAGATGAGTAGTTTTTGAGTTATTCGTAATAATTGTACTTTTTAGTGCATTTTATTAAAAAAATTCGATTTCCTTTTTTTGTTAAAATTTCAATTATTAAATTTAATAATTAAATATTCAAATAAAATCTCAATTAATAATTAAATATTCAAATAAAAACTTACCGTAACATAATTCGCGTTAATATATTCCGTAGTAGGATCATTACCGATCCGCCTCAAAGGCACCCTGGTCTCCGGAAGCGGGAGGACGTTGGAGTACCTGTTCTTGTCTTCACACCCTGGCGGTACCTCATCAGGTCGGACCGTCACCGAGGGGATCTCAGCGAACTCAGCGGTTATGGAATCTATGTCCATTGCGAAGTTTGCTAACGCTGGGTATTGCATTGGATGTGAAGTTACCTAATGGTAATAAAATAAATATTAATACACGAATTTATAAAATTGTTTTTTAACTTGCGTAAGCTCATCCAAGGAGCTCTCTTTTGCAAACGGAACTAAAAAGAATTTGCGCAATGACGAGTTTCACTATATCTTTATTATTAGGTGACCCGCCGATCTTCGTACCGCCATGTTTTTTGCCACCTATATATAAATATATACATTTTTTTTAACTTCACGCTGTATCCCGCATATAGCAGGGTAGGCATGATGTATGATTATGATCGGGGAACCCATTAAAATAATGTTTATACGCCCAGCTTTTCGCTTTTTCTCGTAATTGCAGAGGGGATAGGATACAGTGAAAACTTAGTGTCAAGACATTCTCTGTTCTTCATTTTCTTTCCAAATTTAAGATTTTATTTTGAATTATGAAAATCCGCCACACCAGCGGAGAAATGAAAATAATTTAGGTATGTCCGAATTTGGAACTGAAATCAAAAATCGAGGGAAAATAAATAAATTTATGTAAGAAAGTACAGAAATCTACGGTAACGCGTATTTTACGCGTAAACGAGACTACTAAGCTTGAAAAAGGCTAAATTTTGTTGTCAATTAATTTGATAAGCAAGGAAATATCTATCGAAGATACTTTGGGTAGCCATTATCTCATATACAATAGAGTAACAACCCAAATAATTGTTGAAAATTGTTGAAAAACTCTCTTCACATAAATAAAAACAATTTTATCTTACGAAATGGTATGGGGAACGGAATTGTTGAAAGAGAATGGAGTGTCTTAACACTAGGTTCTCTGGTTCCCTCTGCCTACCCTGCTATATGCGCGTTACAGCGTGAAGTTAAAAAAGAAAAAAAAAAGATGATTGTATCTTTGCTGAAGCGCTTAAGCTCTGCAACTATAAGCACAATTGACTTTAAAAAATTACCTACAAATATTTTATTTCTTACCTCATCATCATAAGCAGGATTGCCATAGCTTCGTTTGCTAGCCCGCAATCTTTGGTTGCCCTTTCTATGCCCCACACTGACGCTGTCCAAGCTGTACGCGTCAAGGGACACGGGAGTACACCTCTGAGCGTATACCCCACGACGACCACGCCGACGTACCACCAACTGGAAAAAAATGGTTTAATAATTTTATATTTCATGTAACTTTAAGGTTTTTCTGCATAGCAGGGTGAAACTTGTGTTAGGAGACGCCGTTCTCCACTTTCTGCCTAAAATAGAGATAATGCGTGTTGTGTGGCGGAGCTCAACGCCGCGCTTTGTCTTCATTAAATGAAGATAATTTAGAATATAATAATTTATGCGGGGACCGTACCATCAACCGATCGAATTTACGGTCAGATACTATCCTACTGTGCCACGACGGCCTCTCTTAATACCTTCTAAAATTTTAACGAATTACGATTACTGCAAATATGTCTTTGAAAGATGTAGTTTACCTACAAAAGGCTAGTGTAATTTATTGAGCCAATGCATTTGAGAAGTTCGTAAAAATACAAATTAAATTATTTTTATTTCCTTGCGCTGGTACCAAGGCAAAGCGCGGCGTTGAGTTCCGCCACTAAGCACGCAATGCCTCAATTCAGCGGAAAGTGGGGGATGGAAATGTTAAAAGAGAACGGAGTGTCTTAAAAATAGGTTCTCTGGTTCCATCTGCCTACCCTGCTATGTACGGGAAACAGCGTGAAGCTAATAGAGAGAGAATAGAAATTATTTTCATTTCCCCAGTCGTGGCTTTAGATGGTGGCAATTTAATGCGTAAAAATTAAAACTCTTCCTTTTTTTGTCTTAGCCCATCTCTCGATCGATCATAATATTTCAACATAGGCCTAAACCGATCCTTTCTTTTGTTTTTCGAATTATTTTTCTGTTTTTTAACACTCACAAAAACACGTAACAAGTGTTAAATTATGTTTAAAAAATATATACAAAGAAAGTAATCTGTTAAAAAGAGAACGGAGAGTCTTAACACTAGTTTCTTTGGTACACTCTGCCTACCCTGCTATGTGCGTGAAGCTAACTAGCTAGCGTAAAGTAAGAGTAGACTTAAAACAAAACTAAATATAGTTTTTAAGTGCACTTATTATAGAATCATATACTTAATAAAGCCTGTCATGGCGCAGAGGCACAAGCGTGCGACTGTAAACGCGACAGCTTGTGGGTTCGATTCCCACTCCAGGAAATGAAGTATTTTCATTTTCTGGGTTTGGTTACAAGGCAAAGCGCGGCGTTCAGTTCCGCCACTCAGCACGCAATGCCTCAATTTGGCGGAAAGTGCGGAACGGAATAGTTAAAAGAGAATGGAGTGTCTTAACACTAGGTTCTCTGGTTCCCTCTGCCTACCCTGCTATATGTGGGTTACAGCGTGAAGTTAAAAAATATATATATATATATATACGTAATAGAATAGAAATAACATTTCACATAATAATAAAGTTAATGTAAACAAAACAAAACAAACCAGTTTAAAACGTGGGAACAATTACAAGTAGGTCATTAAAATATTTGCTGACGTCAAGAAACGTCGAATTAGCACTTGACGTCGGTTACCCACTTCTAGGTAACAGTGATATGGGCTAAGCACTTACGTTTCATTTTTTTTATTTATTTCCTATTACTGCAAGTATCCATAGTACGGCAGTGATTTTTTAAAATTCATAATTTTATTTAGTAATACTAGTGTCCCCGTTGACGCGTTAACAACGCGTTGTTAGTAAGTGACATACACTCCCGCGCAAAAGTATGGGTTCACTCATCTCAATTTACCGCTTCGATATAAGCTCTATATCTCAGCGAAAAATAGTCGTAACGGAATTTAAAAGGCACCATTTTGAAGGGGATAGATTCAGCTCCACTTTCATTTTTTTTGTAGTCCCCACGTGATTTTCAAGAGGGCAATTTTTTAACGATTTTTTAAGGTTAGCAGATGCATTGCCCGTCGTTTAAAAAAAATTCTTGGAGATTGTATTCATCACAGCTTTGAAGAGGACATCAAACGCTGCATTTTCATTTTTCAAAAAGTGTTGTCTGATTTCTTTTCGCAAAAATATTTAAATTTTGGACAAAAATTGAACATTTTACTAAATTTGGCGTATCTCGAAAACGGCGGACGACGTTTTCTCTTACTAGAGCAGAGATATGAAAATAATCTTTCTAATAAGTAAATTCTTTCCCCCCTAGTGGAAATCGAAACCACAAAGATCGCGTTCACAGAGACGCCGTCCCAATGCGCCACGGTGACTTAAAATTTATTTTTTAACAATAACTCAATAAATTTTCATAAAGTACAATGGAAACCAAAGGTCCGTCATCATCTAGCGTTGTTTATAATTAGCAATGTAAAAACATCCTTTACGTCGCGATACGGCGACACATAGCTTAGTAAGAGCCTTAGTAAGGAGTGCGGTTGTACGAAAGTTTTGATAAATTAATTCATAAGTAAGAATATAAATATTCTATTTTATTTTTCATATATTTTTTTTGATATATTTTACTGTAGTTTCGTATATTGAATAGTCTATAATTTAATTCTAAAGTTATAAAAATGTTATGATAGTGGTCGCGAGCCAGACGGAGGACGACTTTTGCTTTTACTATTATGGTCAAATTTATTCAAAACTTTGGATAGTTGTCAAGTTTTAAATAACTAAAATCACGCTCTTATAGCTATTCAAATTAAAAAGTAGAAAATCATTCTTCGAATAAGAATAGAATGATTATAGAAAAAGGTGCGATGGGTCCTATGCACTAAATTTTAAAAAATTCGCTTTAAAATAACAGATCTCTTAAATATATTGTTTACATTTCAAATAACTTCAAATATATTTGTAAGGATTCTACCATATTTAATTGTAATTTTTTTTTTTTTAACTTCACGCTGTATCTCGCATTTAGCGGAGTAGGCAGAGGGGAGGAACCTGAGTACCTAGTGTTAAGACACTCCGTTCTCTTACAACAATTCCGTTCACCACTTTCCGTCGAATGGAGGCATTGCGTGCTGAGTGGCGGAACTCAACGCCGCGCTTTGCTTTGTTACCAAACCCAGGAAATGAAAATACTAACATTTCCTGGAGTGGGAATCGAACCCACAACCTGCCGCACGCTTGTGCCTCTGCGCCAAAAAAAATCATACTACAAAATAAAATCAAAAAATATTTTCCATACGTGACACCCTAAATCTCGCCCACCGCCCTGAAACTGAACGCTGATGCGTTCAATCAACAAATCAACTCATAACTCTATTGAACAGTAGAGTGCGCACGCGCATTTTACTAAGCTCTGAAATTTTATTAATTTTAACATATATTCTTTAATTTATAATTATAAATAATATTAATATTGTATTTAATATATTAAAATAAAGTATATTTTTTAATTATAATTTATTTATTTTCATTTATTTATTTATTTAATGATTAATGGAATATATGTCGATATGTATAGAGTTAGTTTTTTTTTTAAAGTGATATTTGTGTGAAAAAACGCGATTTATTATTGGTAAGAGTATTTTTTTTATTATTACTAGTGTCCCCGTTGACGCGTTAATAACGCGTGTCAACGTATATGTCACTTTACATAAACATGGATGTCAAACCATGGTAGTGTGTGTTATTTTATTAATTTAATACATTTTTACGCATTCTAAAAGAAAAAAGAAATTATCATTTAGCACTCCTTCGCTATATAAACCATAAGTGTGTCAAGTTTCATGCTCCTCCGTCCGCGTAATTTCCGTAAAAAGGGGTACAATTTTTTTGCTTCACGTATTTATATATAGATTTTGTTGACTACTTCAAAATGCTTTGTTTTCAAACTTTTAAATGTTAGTACGCATTTGCAATATTTTTAGATTTCAACCGTATTCAAAACAAGGAGGTATTCTATGTATTTTTATGTGCATTACCGCATAATTTTTCTAGGTAATTAAGATTTTGACTCAAAAACTATTCCTCAGATCGCAACTAAATATAAATGGGACCATATCAGCAGCACTAGTTATCGTATCAAAAAAGATTCATCAAAATCGGTTCACAGAGCAAAAACTTTTGCATTAAACTTACGAAAAAAAATTGAATCGATTCAATCGAAAGTAGACATGTAACGAAATAATTTGTTATTTCAAATTACCTTTATAATATAAATTGACGCCTGTCGTGGCGCAGAGGCACAAGCGTGCAACTGTAAACGCGACAGGTTGTGGGTTCGATTCCCAGTCCAGGAAATGTTAGTATTTTCAGTTCCGTTGAGTTCCGCCACTCAGCAGGCAATGCCTCAATTCGGCGGAAAACGGGGAACGGAATTGTTGTAAGAGAAAGGAGTGTCTTAACACTAGGTTCTCAGGTTCCCTCTGCCTACCCTGCTATATGCGGGATACAGCGTGAAGTTAAAAAAAATCAATTAAATATTTCAACTCGACCGGATGTTTAAATAATATAATAATGTTATCAAGGGTGGTATAAAACGTTAAGGCGGGCCGGTGATTTCTCGCAACTCCGATAAGAGGTGTCGGGTAACTGCGATAGTGTTACTGCGAGGAATTTTTACGAGCTTTTAAAACCGTTGGTGTCCAGCTACGTTGTGAGAATTTTTTGTAATTATATTATGATGCAGCGATACGCATTGAATTGCATCTAGTAAGCTTATTGCAATTAGTGTATGCAAGCGGCAAGTGGTAAGTGGATTTTAAAGCTAAATTGTTAAAAAATGCTTGAAAAATTGGAAATGTGTGAATGTGAGTTTATTTTTTAAATTATATATTTTTAGTCAGCTTTATACTATGTAGTACATATGTAAAGGTTATAATTATTGTTAAGTATTACATAAGTTTCAAATAGAAATTATATATTACTACCAAATAGACTTTTCCAAGCACTTTTGATTGTCTACTAAATCCTTACTAATATTATAAATGCGAAAGTAAGTCTGTCTGTCTCTCTGTCTGTCGGTTACGCTTTCACGCCTAAACCACTGTACCGATTTTGATGAAATTCGGTATGAAGATAGAACTAAACTTGGGAACGGACATAGGATACTTTTAATCGCGAAGAAAATGATAGAGGGGGTTGAAATAGGGGATGAAAGTTTGTATGGAAGTTCCTTATTGTCAAACATAAAATCATGTAAGATTGTTTAACTGTTTACATCTTAACCACATAAAGCACTTAACCAATTTTGACAAATAGTCTAGACCCTGGGAAAGATACTCCTTATCATATCGCGCGATATAACCGAATTTCACGCGGGCGAAGCCGCGGGCGGAAAGCTAATTTTACAATATATTGTTTGTGGATCAATACATTTTTAAGCAAACAAGATTTTAATAAATTCCTAAAAGGGCCTATATAAATTATGTTTTTTATTTAATTATTATTAACAATTTCAATTTCTTAAGTTATCCTTACCGTACATTTTCTAAGAATAAAAAAATATCATTCGAGATCCTATGGTTGATATTTTTTATTTCTTGTTAAAATTAGCTATTTATAAAAAATAATATTTCAAATATTATTGCTTTTTTATCTAATTATTAACCTATATGACACTATATCAATACAAGAAGGAAAAATAAGCTAATTACACCTAGTTTTCGTGTCAAAAAAAGGTAATAAATCCTTTTTATCACGAGGTATACGCATGTATATTAAAATTCCAGAAATAATTACAGATCTGCCACTTCAACAATTTAAAGTTAGGATTAAAAAGATATTATTGAAAAAAGTATATTATTCTGTCCAAGAATATTATAATGATGTCAATATGTGGAATTAAATGCTGTTGACGCTCACCCGGGAGGCTCATCATAGTTGTATATTTATTGTAAAAATTTTATTTGAAAAGAGCAACTGTTGAGTTTCTTGCTGGCTCTTCTCAGCAGAATTGCCTTCCGAGCTGGTGGTAGCTTCCGTTAGGACTGACACGACTGACACCTTTGTAAATTGACGATTCGAAAGTGCTTGTAATATAATTATAATTATTACAATATATTTTAATATTTTTTAATACAAGTGCGTAATTATCAATTTCAGGAGCAGTATGAAATAAGCGCCTAAGACTCAGAAGATAAAAGAAGTAAGGTAGGAATGCTAGTATAAAACGATAAACGCCACATATTTTATTTTCTCTTTTTAATTTATTCAATAGCACTAAGACCTACTGTCCCATATATTAAGAGACATTGCGTGTTATTTGGCGGAACTCAACGCCGCGTAGTCATTAAAATAATAAATATAAACATACTGAGAATCGAACCCAGATCTATAATGTACATTTCGACAACAATTTAAAGATTAAAATATTCAATTTCAGGACACGCTGTATCCTGTTGTTACTATGTATCAATCTACAACGCCACCCAAAGTAGTGAACGTAATTTATCGTGAGCATCTATAGATATTATGCTCATTACTTTGGAGAAGTTGTATGAATGTTCATCAGTGGAGAATTTGATATGAAGAAGAATACTATGGAGAATAACTGTGAAGAAGTCATGGAGTGAAGAAATTGCAAATATGATATATGATATTTTGTGAAAATATTGTGTTTTTAAATTTATTTTCAGTTTTAATCTATGTTATTTTTATGTTTTCTATTTTTTCTTTTTTTTTTAACTTCACGCTGTATCCCGCATATAGCAGGGTAGGCAGGTGCTAAGGCACTCCATTCTCTTTCAACAATTCCGTTCCCCACTTTCAGCCGAATTGAGGCATTGCGTGTTGAGTGGCGGAACTCAACGCCGCGCTTTGCCTTGTTACCAAACCCAACAAATGAAAATACTAAATTTTACATTTCCTGGAGTGGGAATCGAACCCACAACCTGTCGCGTTTACAGTCGCACGCTTGTGCCTCTGCGCCACGACAGACGTTATTTTTATATTCTTTTTTTATTTCTACGTATTTATCATTACCATATTTTAAAAACAGAGAGCTATTAGGGGAAAACAGAGAGCTATTAGTAGATCATTCCTTTCATTGAAACATATGTTGTGTACCGAAACAATTAAGATAATCTGAAGCTAACAGATTTCATTTGAAAAAGTTGAATTGATTGTATGGTTTAGTTTCTTTTTTATATACTATATTATTTAAACATATGCAAAAAGTTCTTTTTTTTTAATAATCATTATGTTTGAATTTGTTATTAATAAAAAAATTAATTCATTCTTTACGTACTAAAATATTTGAATTTCGTGATCTTGACATATTTTAAATAAAATAATTAAAAAACATATTTTAAATAAAATATTTTAAATAAAAAAATATACAAATATTTTGATTTCGAACAGTTCAAAACTATCTTATTATTGTTGTTAACCATGTTATCGCATAAGTGACAATTGTCTTATAAAGTTCTATAAACCTAAACCTAAACTACCTGTGACGGACTAAAATTTTTTAGCTATAGATATATATATAATAACTATATTATATATAATTATTCCAGTTTTACTTGAATTTTATAAATTCTTGCGACTTATTAACGTGTTACAAAATATAAAATAATAACTTACCAAAAGTCCAACAAGCAAAACAAGCGCGATGACACCAATAGTGCTGACTGCTATTGCGATCGCCGCGCCCGAACCCGTTTCTTCCTCCAACGTCCTCAAAGACGCTTCAGTAGTAACATCAGAATAACTTGTAAGATCTTCCAAATCATTTACCATTTTTGTTGTTATATCTCCGAATTCCGTCGTACTTTCTACGAGACGTGGTAGCTCAGTTGTTTCTGGAGCGGTAGTCTCAGGTTCGATATCTGGCACGGATTTTATTGTTGTTACTACAGGATCCATATATTTTATTGTTGTTACTGGTTTTGTCTGCATTGTTGTTGTATATATCTCAGTAGTTTCAACTTCTGTAGGTTTATTGTCTTGAGTTATTATTTCATTTTCTTTATCCTTTATTTCTTCTATAATCGTTGTTTCCGGTATATCAGGGACGGTCGTTATTGGAACTCTTTCAGAATTTATTTCAGTAGCTACAGTCACTATTATTGTTGATGTTTCAATTGGTACAGTCGTGATCTCTGTTGTGGATGTGATCAATTCTTCTGTTGTACTTTCAGGTGTACTCATCTCTTCTTCTGTAGTAGTTGGAATATCTGTAGAGAAGCTTTCTTCAACTATTTCAGTTGTTGTGGGAATTTCTTCATGCGTCGCATTTTCAATAGTCTGAGACGATACTTCTGGTGGTGTATTTTCTATGAAAGTAGTAGTCGTTTCTTCTGAATTCTCAGTTGTCCTCACGTATTTTGGTCTGTACGTAGTCACAGGAGTATCATCTGTAGTAGTGTCTCGGGTTCGTGTTGGAGATACAGGAATCCAGTCTGTTACATCTGTTGAAATGGTTTCTTCATTCTCTTTCTCTACTGGAACATAAGAGAACCTAATTGTTGTTATTTCATAATTATCGGTAGTGGCTATTGTCTGCTGTTTTACTTCTTGCGTTATATTCTTCACTTCTGAAGAAGCCGCTGTGTCGTCGCTCGGTGTAGTTATACTCGAAGGCAATTTCGTAATAGATTCGAATCCAGTTGACTTGGTTGCGTTAACTGGTGGAATTGTTTCAGTTTTCAAAGAGTCATTATTTTCAACAGTTTGCTCGTTATCTGTCACTGGTATCCAAGAAGACTCAGTTTCAGATTCAGAAACAGTATTATTGCTTGCCGATACATTCATTGATTCAGTACTTGAAGGCTCTGGACTACTTTGTATTGATATATTACTTTCAGCTGGTACACGTTCAGATATCGATTCCATTTTTTCTTTGGTCTCAAGAACAGAATTAGATAAAGTAGGCATTATAGGTTTCCACGGTAACCTGTTCTGATAAATCTCGGTTATGTTCTTTGAAGCAAAATTATTTGCTGTCACGGTTGTTGTAGTTGTTGTGGAAGTGGTAGCGGTTTCTTTCTTATCTAGAAAATAGAAAATTACCATTGATAAGTTGTAGAAATACATGTCCTAAATTATAAAAAATATATCGTAAAAAAATATTCAAAAACAATGCTGTACTCACCTAAGAGTTCTGAGACTTTTTGTAATTCATTTTCATCAATATTTTTTTGTGAGGATCCAGTAGTGTTTACTATATTGCTGGACATTGGGGGAGTTCTTAAGCTTGCCAGAGCCCACGCCGTCATAGTAGGTGGTATTTCTAATTCAATTCCTGTATTTTTGTCATCAGACGCAGAAGTTGAGGTTGCAAATTTCGTTGATCCTCTTTTCCATAATGACGGTATAGTGTTATCAGATATAGATTGAGAATGAACAATTTTTTTAACACCGCTTACCTCACTTTGTAAGACCGGGTCTATATCAGATGACTGTGTTGTTAAACTGCCTCTTATCTTACTTTTGTTCATTATTTTATCTTTTATATCAAAATGTTCAGAATAGATCGTAGTTGGTACACGAGGCAGGGGCTTTGTGAAATTCTTTCTAGGAGCCATCCATATGGGTTTTATTTTTGGTGTAGTAAAATGGAATCGTCTTGTCTGGGGTCTGTTAGCTTGATTTGGTGATGCTTGCTCTGTCTGCATTGTAGAAAATACACTATTTGGTGAATTTTTAGGGCTTGATAGATTGAGACGTTTCGAATAATTTCTATTTCTACTATTGTAGTTGCTAGAATATGTTCTACTTGTATCAGTCGAAAATATGGCATTTTGAGTAGAAGTAGGCACTGGACTTATTGAACTAAGCACTGACTGTGTTGTACTTGGGAAAAACTGTGAAGCTATTGTTGATATCGATACTGGACTTGCTTCAGAATCAATAATGCGTTTTTTTGATGATGTTTCTACTTTCTTAGATAGCTTTTCTTGTATAGATTCATTTTCTTTTTTCATAGGAGTATTCAGAGTTGTTGAAGATGTTTGAGTGTCATTATCGCAGTCATAATCGTCCTTAAAATTATATGTTTCAGTTGATAAAACAGTCATTTCATAATAAATACTTGTACCCTGTACATCAGATAACCCATCACTACTAGAACCAGCCTCATCACTATCTAGATAACGAATCTCTTTGGTATTCTTTATAAAAACACTAGATTTATTAGCAGGTGTATCATCACTTAGCTTGTCAAACCCTACATTTTCCTTAACTACTTTATTTGTATTTGTTATATTCGGCGGTGGGGATTTAGCTTTGATCGTATCTAAACGATTTAAAATACTAGACGATATTTCGTGATATTTTTTATCAAAGAAATTGTTTTTAGGCGTCGTGAGATCAGAATTGAAGTCAAAATATGAATCTGACGTGTACGAAGACTCCTCTTGCGTATAAACACTCTTAGGAAATAAACTAGAGAAGCTATCATAAGAAGGTTTGCTATGATCATTTTTCATGTTCATATCAAATTCATGCATATATTTCTTGTTGCTAAAGTCATCGTCACTGTCGTCGTCAAAACTCGGCATTGTAAAGAAACTGCCATCATCAAATCTAGTAGACGAATACTTTTCAAAAGATTCATCATCATCTTCATCGGCTTCGTCGTCGTATTCGTCGTTTTGAATGGACGATAACTCAAGAGGTTTACCGGTGCTGACCACAGTCACCGCAGGCATCTTAGTTTTCTTATAAGTTTGCATGCTGCTAATTATCTCCGCAGGTTTTTTTACTTCTGGCGTCGGTGTCACTATTATAACATCTGACACAGACGCTGTCCTTTTTGCTGTACTTTGCGTTGGTTTAGACAAGTTGAACTTAACCCTTCCTCTGTCTTTATATTTTGCATTCTTCTCTGTATGCTCTTCACTCGTGGAATCTTTTGGATGTAGTTCATTTAAAGCAATATCCGGGAGCTTAGGTTTGCTCCTCCATGAGGTCTCATTACTTTTACCAATAACATTTTTTGTTGAATCAATAGGCAATGTATTTGCAGTGACTGTGCTGATTATCAGTAGCAGGTTCACTACTAATGCGGCACCTGAAATTTTAGAGAAGCATACTTTAAAGTATATCTCAAAAGACTTTTTTTTTCATAAGTTATTACAATATTTTTTTGTTATATTTATAATCCTAGCGGTAAGATATTTTCGTCCTCTACATTCCATCTAACCTACCCTTTCCTTACTGGGCGTCTATTTTATTTCGAAGTGAAATTTCAACTTATAGTCACAGCGTTAATAACCGTAACCATAATATTATATTATTTCTACATACCTATGCATATTCTGACAGGTGATTCCATATTTATTTCATTTTGTTGTATTGTAAACTAAGTCAACAATTGCGCCCCATCCTGCAGTTTACGTGTGTACCCTGAAAATAAAAACAGTTTTTACTGAAATATATCAATTAATATATAAATAAGAATCATTTAATTAATGATAGGACTATTTTCGAAGAGTAGTAAGAGATAATTTAATCTATATATATTAAAATTAATGTTTGTCTGTATGTCATCGTTGAAGTCAAAAACTGCTGTACCGATTACTGTGAAGTTGATTTATTTTAGTTGTTGGCGTCGCAAAGTGCGCCGGATACAGCTAGTTATCTACATATGTGTCTGTATAGTATATTGATTAGTATGTTTTCCGCTTTCCGCCCGATTTCGAGACATTGCATGTTAAGTGACGGAACTAAACGCCGCGATTTGTCTTACTAGAGCGAAGAGATAGAATTTTTTTTTTATCGAACCTACAAACAATCGTGGTTACAATAAGACGATGTCCTATTATAAATCCTATATTATATTCTATTATATTCTAAATTCTATTATATCAAAAATTATATTCTAAAGCCTCAAAGAAAAAATGGTACTGACACAGTTTTGCGATAAAAAAGAATGATTATTCTTAATCTTTTTTTTTTAAATTAACGTGATATTTCGATATAAATACATACAAAAAGCTAGAATAAAGTAACTAATTCGACCCAAGCGACCTCATTAAGGCACTTTCGGAAGTTATTAGAGCCAGGCACAAACATAATTCCATATAGTTCGGTACAATAATGCGAGTTACCATTTGGGTTAGTTCACGCACTTAAGTTACAGACTGTAATGACTCTTTGTTTGCGGTTACACACCAAAAAGTTTTTGTTATATATACCTAGTTGTAATTTCCTTTTTTTTTTAGCTTCACGCTGTATCCCGCGTATAGCAGGGTAGCAGAGGGAACTATAGAACCTAGTGTTCAGACACTCCGTTCTCTTTCAATAATTCTGTTTCTCACATTCCCTCGGTTTGAGGCATTGCGTGCTGAGGGGCGGAACTCAATGCTGCGCTTTGCCTTGTTACTCTGGTAACCTAGGTCTGCCCAGGAAATGAAAATACAAGGCACAAGCGTGCAACTGTGAACGCGACAGGTTGTGGGTTCGATTTCCACTCCAGGAAATGAAAATTTTAAATAATATTTAATATTGAAAGAGAACGGAGTGTCTTAACACTAGGTTCTTAGGTTTCCACCTCTGCCCACCACCCACTATTACGGGATACTGCGTGGCTAAATCTATTTTCAATGGGAGTAGAATAGGCGCGGCGTTGAATTTCACCACTCGGCAGTATAGTGTCTTAAAATTCATGCGGAAAGCAGAAAGAGTGTCTTGACGCTCTTCTTGGTTCTCTCTGACTACCCTGCTATAGAAAGGGTAAAAAGTGAAGCTGTATTTGCTATCATAGCTGTCTGTCATAATCGTGCCGTGATTATGTTGCCATTTTAAATCGATGATGCAAAGTATTCTCACATAATTGCTAACTAAGCTGAGCCTTATCATTTCCATATTTACCATCTCTGAGTGTAATTCAAGTGCATTCTAACTGTATAATCACACATTATATATCATTTTTATTAAAGTAAAATATTTTCTTGATAATTAACATTTAAACAAAAAAACTGAAACACAGAAATAAAATGCATTAAAGAAATTTTTTTTTTTTTTTTGGATACCAGGATAACGAAACGAGCAGAAGGACCGCCTGATGGTAGGTGGTTACCTTCGCCCATGAACATCTACAACACGAGATGCTAGATGCGTTTGCCCAGCCTAGGATACAGATGGAAAGGGAGGATGAAAATGTAGTAGTCGCTATCAGACACACATTTTGGGAAAGGATGGGTGGAAAGGAAAACCTGGCTTGTGCCATCAGACAGACACATCATAAGATATTTGGCTTGGTTTCGTCTTTGACATGATAGTGGTCGCGAGCCAGAGGACGAACCTCCACACATAAGCTCACGGTGTACTATAATTTATTACGAATAACTCATAAACCTTCATTGTAATATAAACTAAATTTAAATTTGGCATATCATCAGAAACGCTATAGATATTATGATATAATAATTATCAAAATTAGGTTCACCCAGTATAAAGGGTGCTGGTAACACACATAAAAAACAATTCAATTAACTTAACCCTCCTTGCTTAAAGTCGACGATCAAAAATGATAAGCCGCTGGCGCAAGTAAAATAACGTCTGACTATCGCGCGATTGATTCGTAGTTCACGATTTCCACTTAAAAGGACTGATGGGAGAATTTAGAAATTACTTTCATTTGCTCTCTGGCAGAAAAAAGAACACGGCATTGATTTTATGGCTTAACTTTCTTCAGCTAATGTTTTCAGTTTCAGGCGGAAAACAGAAAACGGAGTGTCCTGACACTAGGTGCTACCTAGCCTGCTAGTCGAAAGAAAAAAGTGTTAAGCTACTCTCTTATTAAAAGCAATTATTATTAAAAAAGAATGTAACATAAATATAACCTCAGCACGTTGAATTTCGTCACTCAACACGAATTCGAACTCTGACGGAAGGCGGAGAACACAGTGTCTTAACACTAGGTTCTCTCTGCCTACTCTGCTATGCCGAAGAAATCGTATGTAACACATAATTTTTTTAATTTCATAATAAAATTGATGAGTGCATTACTGCAATATATTTAAGTAGTGTCCCGCTATACAGAATGCATAATTTGACTAAAGTCTTATTCACTATAGCTCTTTAGTGGCTTAACGGCACTTTAAAGCTTAAAACGGCATAAAGGTTTGCCACAGATGAATAAAATGGAAGTGTCACGTGCGAAATAGACGAAGATAGTACTTTAGTTTCTTATTTTCAGTTTTAATTATTACTAGTCCCCCATTTTTCAAAAGGGTATGTCCAACAAATTATATATAATAGTAGTAATATTTAACGCCTGTCGTGGCGCAGAGGCACAAGCGTGCGACTGTAAACGCGACAGGTTGTGGGTTCGATTCCCACTCGGGTTGTGTAAAATTTAGTATTTTCATTTCTTGGGTTTGGTAACAAGGCAAAGCGCGGCGTTGAGTTCCGCCACTCAACACGCAATACCTCAATTTGGCGGAAAGTGGGGAACGGAAATGTTGAAAGAGAACGGAGTGTCTTAACACTAGGTTCTCTGGTTCCCTCTGCCTACCCTGCTATATGCGGGTTACAGCGTTAAAAAAGTTAGCAAGTTAAAAAAAAAAGAAGAAAATTATTGTACTAATTTAATGTATTTGTAATACTCTATATCTCTCTCTCTCTGGCCATAGTTTTCCTCAGTTCTCTACTTTCTGCCCAAATCCGAGACATTGCGAACATAGAATGGCGGAACTTAACGCCGCGCTTTGCTTAGATATAACAAGGCGCGGCGTCAAAGAGCAGTTAACCGAAAATATTCACACAAGAATAAATTTAATCCACGACCGACCGCAATAACACTCAGAGCTGTCCCACTGCGCCATAATGGCCTCTTCAGATCTCTAAGCTCTCCATTATAACCCTTAACATAAAGCTTATTACAAACCATAAAATAATAATTAATGACTATTTGAAGTCATTAAATCTAAAAGTCATTTCTACTAAACTTTTAATGTCCTAAGTTTCGAAACCAGTTAGTACACAAAGTTGAATACTAGATGCAAATTGCCCGACCTAGAATTGCTTTCTAAATAGCATGCTGTTCAAAGGAAGAAAAGGTTACATTATAAAATAGTATGACAAGCGCTAAATCTGGCACACTTATACTTGAATATAAAACTTATACAGTATTATTACAGAAGATTAATTAATGCCAATATTGCGCTGTGGAACAATATCTTATTGAACACACGATAGTAGGTTCAATTTTTGCTTGGGACAATGATAAACGCCTTAAGAACGCTTGTCGTGGCGAAGAGGCACAAGCAACTATAACTATATACAAAATGTTGTGGATTTGATTCTCACTCCAGGGATTTTAAAAGTTTAGTATTTTCATTTTCTGGGTTTGGTTATAAGGCAAAGCGTGGCGTTGAGTTCCGCCACTCAGCACGCAATGCCACAATTCGGCGGAAAGCGGAGAATGGATTGTCTTAACACTAGGTTCTCAGGTTCCCTCTGCCTACCCCGCTATATGCATGATATAGCGTGAAGCTAAAAAAAGAAATAAAGGTTATATTTAAAATTATCCTCATTATCCTGATCCGGTTGTAGAACTCAATACCACACCAGATTGCTGTTCTTGAGTCGAACTGACAGAAAGGTCGTATTTTAATAATACTTGATAGCGTAAAGCCAAAAACGGAGAAATTATATAAAATTACAAATTTTAACTTAAGTACATAAGTACAAATACATACATACATAGCTTCACGCTGTATCCCGCATATAGCAGGGTAGGCAGAAGAAACCTAGTGTTAAGACACTCCGTTCCCCACTTTCCGCCTAATTGAGGCATTGCGTGCTGAGTGGCGGAACTCAACGCCACGCTTTTGCCTTGTTACCAAGCTCAGGAAATGAAATTTCCATTTCCTGGAGTGGGAATTGAACCCACAACCTGTCGAGCTTACAGTCGAACGCTTGTGCCTCTGAGCCACGACAGGCGATAAGACTCATCTAATTTTAATAATTGTCATCAAAATCAAATCATCTAATTTTAATGTTTGTCTGTATGTCATCGATGAAGTGGCGGAACTCAACGCCGCGCTTTTGCCTTGTTACCAAGCTCAGGAAATGAAAAATTCCATTTCCTGGAGTGGGAATTGAACCCACAACCTGTCGCGTTTACAGCCACGACAGGCGTTAAAACAAATATTTTTTTTTATTTATTCACACACAATTATATAGACATATTTGTACAAATTTAAATAAATCAACATGTTGCGATGAGAATGTAGGTACACCTTAATTGGCTAGAGCGCTTGGGCAGGACTTAAAAGGCTCATATTTCATTCGACTACGTTCAAACATGTGTAAGAAATTTTTACTTCAAATACTTTACCTCTTTCCGTATAATATTCATAAATTCTATTTAAATTATAAATGCGAATGTTTGATGACAGATGTATGTATGTTTGTTAGTGTTTCATGCGAAACCTACTGAACGATGAAATAAATGAGTGATGAACTGAAAGACAGAACATTGGAATAATATAGATCAGAATAACACAAGGGCTATTAATAAAGATATCGGGCAATTTGCCGTTTGATAAGTATTTAGTTATTTATATTTTTTAACTAGACCGAAATTTAATTTTAAAATTGTTTGAAGTACAAATTAATTTATTATTCGAAACGATAAAAATCATTATGCATTTTCCACTTTTTGCAGATCCGTTATATGTGGCGGAAGCTAACGCCGCGAAAATATACTTGCAGTACACATACGCGACACATACAAAATACCCGGTACCAATTTAATGTCAGTTAAACGCTAATTAACATAACTGAGTGCGACAGTCCTTGATTATATAAATTGAAGCGGACCATTATTTTTTCCTTAACCTGTTTTACAAGGCAAATTGCATGAACCTGACCTTATCAAATTATGAAGGAATTACCAACGCCTACTCTATCCTCATACACTACAGAAATCGACGCGAGCGCTAAAGAAGATCCCGGAAAGTGCTTATAAAACATGTTTCGAAGATTGGAAGATGCTTTGGCAGATGTGTATTGCATCAAATGCGGCATTTATGGTATATTTTGGGTATTTTAAAGGCGACAAAATAAATATTGATTAATAAATGAATAGGTACTTTTTGTTTTATTTACAATTTCCGGATACTTTATTGTCACAATATACAAGTGTACTATTCTATTCTATTCTTCTACTAGTTGTGCTATTTCTTATATCATGGGAGCCGTAGAGTTAAAGGGTATTTCTTCAAGATTTCGTTCTTCATCTGATTCATATGACCCAAATTTTTTGACATTTTTGGCATAATAAAACATGTTCCTATGAAAGTAGTACCCACTATGAAGGTAGGCGAGATGGGGATCTCAAATATATGTTTTGTGGTATACCAAAAGTGTCAAAAATTTTGGGCTATATGTATATTAAAAAAGATATATATCTATAACAAAATAGTTACCCTAAAAATATCTAGTTAAACCCAGAGACGTCCATTAAAGTTCCTTTGATTTAATTAGTATAAAAATAATTTAAATCAATCAAATATTTATTAACTTATCCAAAATAACCATTAGGAATTAAAGATCATCTTGGCACGGTGGTGCATGTGATTGTAAACGCGAGTTATTGTAGGTTCGATTTCCGCTTGGAAGTATAATTATATTCAAATTATTCAATTTCAAATTCAATAATTTATCAACGCCTGTCGTGGCGCAGAGGCACAAGTGCGCGACTGTAAACGCGACAGGTTGTGGGTTCGATTCTTACTCCAGGAACAGGATTTTTTTATTTCCTGGGATTGGCAAAGCGCGGCGTTGAGTTTCGCCACTCAGCACGGAATGCCTCAATAAGCCGGAAAGTGGGGACCGGAGTGTCTTAACACTAGGTTACCTCAGGGTAGGCCCTGCTATATGCGGGATACAGCGTGAAACTATGTATGAAATTATTGTAATTTCCCCGTACTGGAAGACAAAGCAAAGCATTCCGGCGCAAAAAAACGATCAGTTTTGAAGTGATAGTTGAGTATAACGCAAGTAAAGGCCGCCTTTAGTGCATTTGTCGTATTATTTAAGATTTTTTCATCATTTATGTATACATTTCAAAGTGATGCAATATACAGTTGTAGCAGGTTACATTATCTATTACTATACTTGATAAGTACATAGAAAAAAAATATTTTATTCTTATTTATTTACCATTAGCTGTCAACCAGTTACTCAGACCAGTGCCATTACAATTTCGATATCATACAAAGCACAAGATACATCTTGTGACTTGTTAGAGATGCTAAAATTCATTAAGTGAAAGACATATTATTAATGTGTTTTTAACACCGCATGCAAAAAAAACGTTATAAAAAACACTTATTATAAATTGAATTGTTATGTTATGCACATACCACGATATTTTATGACATTTTCCGAGTCTATAAATATATTTAAATACAGAGTCGCCAAAAACTATCTCCACATGTAGTATATATATGTATAGGCATATATAGAGGTCATTGTAGAGCAGTGGGACACTGTGTGACCGTAAATACGATGATTGATGTTTCCTTTCGCTTTAGGTAAGACAAACTGCGACGTTGAGCTTCACCTCTCAACACAATGCCTTGATTTGGAGCGTAAGGCAGAGAACGGAGTGTCTTTACACTACTTGACATTCCTAAAAGGCGTGAAGCTATTAAAAAATATAGAAATGTCACATGGCAGAGATAAGATGCCAAATATTACGTTCAAGGAGGTATCCCTTGAATGTAATATTTCGTATCATCCTGTTATAAATTTCGTCGTCAGTACATGTTATTCTTGAGATATTTAAGTATTAGTGATATTTAATTTTCTACGATAAATAACTGATTTTCCCCTTGTAGTTATGTTACTCAATTATACATTTTCAATTTTTTTATGTTATTCCAAGATCTTTACTATAATAAATAGTGATCAAAACACCAACCAATTGCGTAAGAAATTAAACCTCATTACAGATCAATGTCATTTAGATATTGAGCATTATTATGAAAAAAAATTAAAAAGTGGATCAAATCTATTAAGAAAAACAAGTATACAAATTTAAATTTAACGCCTAGTTGTTAAAGAGAAACAAAAGTGAGGAAATATTAAGAATTTGGGCACCTGATAATTGATTGTTTTGTAATTTTAAATCATGGTTTAATTGAATTAAAAAAAAATTCTATCAATTACTGTATAGGTCAAAAAAATATTAAAATGATACACCACTTCCAACTTACACAGTCACTAGACTAAAGTAAGAAAGTCGTAAAATTTTCATTTCATTATATATTTAAGATTTATCTATGAATGGTGATTGGTACACGGCATAGCTGACCTAACTTAACGTAGAAAACTGTAATTTATCTTGTAAGTAGTAGTGTGTAGTCCTTGGATAATATAAAAAACACAACTCGGTTTGAATAAAAAATTTTGATTTTTTAATAAAAAAAATATGACATGACAACCCTACCAAAATATAATATTCATATAGTAAAGTATGGTATTATTTCATCAGTACGTGTTCATGTCGGCTTCAAATAGGTCGATAAAGGGTAGTTTCTTACAAAATGAGAAATGTATTTTGTTACAACAGATTATTTCATAACAATAGTTATCAATGGTTCGGCTCGGAGCGTGATAGAATGCGCTTGCGCTTTTTATAGTGATGTGAATTTGAAACAAAATTTTAAGTATGTTTTTTTTTTAGATAAATATAAGTTTCTTCAATCTTTTACATTATTGATACAATAATAATGATCTTTTTTTCATTTGCATTGGCATCACGCTTTATTACGCATAGTAAATGAAAAGACCCTAGTGTCATAACATTCCGTTCTCCGTTTTTCGCCCGAATTCGAGACATGGTAAGTGGCGGAAACTCGAGAAAGAAGAAAGAAAAAGATCTTAATAATTAATAAACTTTTATAGTATCGTATCCAGCGTTAATTATATTTTCACTAACCACTAAGAAAGAATTTCCTTAAATTTCTGCAGAAACAGGCAATACCGAGATTTTTTCCGTTTCTGGCCCAAGTAAAAATAGTTGCGGGCTACAACTAGTGATATATAAACGTAATAAGCAATGTTACAACACTAAACACTATTGATATGCATCTCACGAACCGAACAAGCCATTCACCACGGTGTACAAGCACGACACTCCCGGTACCTTTTGTGTATTTGAACTTACTATAGTAAAAAAACTATGATAATAAAAAATCACTTTCAAAAATTCGGTAGCATTTATTCGGTTACTTTTTAGCGTATTTATAGGGAAAACTTTTTTTACAGCTTGAAGTTTTTTACTGCTTAGCAAAGTAGGCAAAGAGAATTTAGTGTCCAGACACTCCGTTCTCTATTTCCTGTTAGAATTCTATTTTAGATTTGTATTGTATATTTCTACTTCCTCGCTCTAATAAGACAAATTGCAGCATTGAGTTATATGCTACTCTACACGAAATGTCTAAAATTCGATCAAAAAGCAGAGAACGGAGTGTTTTGTCACTAGGATCTCTCTGCATAGCTTGCTATGAAGGGAAAATCAGGGAAAAAGCTACATCATAGATTATTTAAAATGTGTAATTTCTTCTCAGTCCATTCATATTCATTTCTATATACAGCAGATGTTGGCGCAATATTCGACTAAAGTTGCAACTTCCGGTGGTTTTTAACCGATATCAAAAAAGAAGAGGTCCTCAATTCGATTGTATTTTTTTTATGTGTTTTACCGCATAACTTTTTACTGGGTGAACAAATTTTCAAAATTTTTTTTTTATACTATACCTAATACTTTTGATGTGGTTGCATTTGAATTTTCCAAAAATCTGTCAAGTTGTTTTTTTATTTTGAGTTAGTCGCATTATTCTTACTTTTTAATACAGTTTATATGAAGTCAGTTTTCTTTTTTTATTTAAATCTTAATTCTTATTGACAAAACACAGTTATCGCCACGAAGGAGTCAAGGAAGAAGAGTTAACATTTTTCAATAGCTTCACGCTATAGCCTCACACAGCAGGATAGGCAGAGAGTACCTGAGAACCTAATGTTAAGACTCTCGTTCGCTTCCGATTTCCGCTCGCCCACTTGCCGCCGAATTGACATACTACGAGCTGAGTGGCGGATCTCAACACCGCGCTTTGCCTTGTTACCAGTACCAGCGAGCAAATGAAAATACTAAATATTATTTAATATTTTCTTTTCATGTAGTGGGAATCGAACCCGCTTACTACGCGTACAGTCGCCTGTACGTCACTACTGACCTCATCATTTTGTATATTCCCTCTGTTTATTCCCTCTCATCTTAAGTATAAATAAACAAAGCACGAGACCGCGGACACCGACAGTGCGCCCTTTCATACAACTGTGACGCAATCCAAGGCCTTAGAAACCTTTACGCCACAGGTCGCTAAGGTGACGGAACTGTCGAAATAACTGTTGAGACAACATTTGTTAATATTTGTAGCATCTAGATTAGTTAAAAATGCTTTTTTGTGCTTTTCTTTTTATACCAGTGAGAACATAGAGTCAACACACTCCGTTATCCGCTTTATGCGCGAAATCAAGTTACGTACTGGTTTTTTTTTTGACAAAGGATGGCAAGCAAGCTGAAGGGCCACCTAATGGTAAATGGTTACATTCGCCTATAAACATCTGCAACACCAGAGGTGTTGTAAATGCGTTGCCGACCTAGTGTTCAGATGGGAGGGGGAGGAAACACTGTAGTGCCCGCGGCAGTCCCCCATCGGAACCATATTCTGGGTAAAGGATGGATAGGAATTGGGAGAACTTGGCTTACATGTCATCGAACCGGAACAGGGTAAAAAGACTGGTGAAATTCAGCGAGTATAATCATTCGCCGAGTGACGCTCGAACCCATAACCCAAAACCTATCGCGTTTACAGTCGGACATTCTACCACTGACCTACGATGGATGGACCTTATATAGAATTATAGATATAAAGAGGAAAAAGACTTAAAATCAATATATTTCATCAAACAATGTATGATTAACGTTGAAACAAAAGAACTTATCATACAATAGTTCGTAAAAGTAGTTTATGGCAGTATGAAATATATTTCCATTTACTTACCGTGTAGTGAGCTATGAATATAGTGTAAATTTATCTTCTTTCATACATTTGCTTTGTGGGTGGTAGGAGGTTCGTCCCTCCGACTGGCTCTCGCTGACCATCATCATCAAAGACGAACCAACAAATATCTAATGATGTGTTCCTGGTTCGATGGCATGTAAGCCAGATTTTCCCTTTCCCACCCATCCTTTTCCCAAAATGTGGTGGTTCTGATAGTGGACTACTACATTGTCCCCCTACCAACAGTGCATCCTCTAGGTTATAACGCATCTACAACATCTCTGGTGTTGTGATGTCTATGGGCGAAGGTAACCACTTACCATCAGGTGATCCTTCTGCTCGTTTGCCGTCCGTTAAGTCAATAAAAAAAAAAAAAAAAAAAAAAAAAAAATCCTACTAATAATAAAATACAAAAAGTTTGTTTTGTGTAGGATGTTTGTCACTTTTTTCAAGCAAAACTAGTTATTAATATGTAATGTTATATTACTTTTGATAACAAGGCAAAACGCGGCGTTGGGTCCCGCTAATCGCTAATCCCGCAATTCGGCGGAAAGTATGAACGTTAATAAAAGCAAAGAGAACGGAGTGTCTTAACACTAGGTTTTCTGGTTCACTCTTGCCTACCCCTTGCTATATGATATAATTTAGCAATAGATAAAATGTAAAGGTAATTAGTTACTACTATTTGTTAAATAATGCAATATACAGTTACTTTTTTAACCGATTTGAAAAAGGAGTGAAGTTCAATTCGACTATATATATATATATATATAGTAAGGTTTTCGACTATAATTTTTATGTTATCGCATAACCTTTTACTAGATGGATATGATAGCTACTATTGCTTCTGATATGGTCCTATATTTAAATTTAGTTAAGATCTGACGGGCAGTTTTTGAGTAATTCGTAATTATTCTACTCTTTAGTGCATTTTATGATTTTGAATTTTTGAGTAATTGTAATTATTATCTTTTTGTCAACATTTTACAATTACGTACATTAAGTACTGTAAATATCGTAAATATAAAGTAAGATTGTCTCATGTCAATAATTGACGTAGCTCTAATCGGTTTGCGTGGAATTCATTAATAATACAATAGGATAATAATATTTGGTTTCAAACATTTTAATAATAGTATAGTATAATTTTCTTTTTTTTTTAACTTCACGCTGTATAAATTGCTTGTAGTAAGTAGCATACTTGAGTAAAGAATATATTGATTTTGTTTTTGATTTTGATCTGACAAGTATTTTTCGAGTTATTCGTAATAATTACTTATTATAAACGCCTGTCGTGGCGCAGAGGCACAATCGTGCGACTGTAAACGCGACAGGTTGTGGGTTCGATTCCCACTCCAGGAAATGTAAAATTTTGTATTTTCATTTCTTGGGTTTGGTAACAAGGCAAAACGCGGTGTTGTTCTGCCACTCAGCACGCAATGCCTCAATTCGGCGGAAAGTGAGGAACGGAATTGTTGAAAGAGAATGGAGTGTCTTAACACTAGGTTCTCAGGTTCCCTCTGCCTACCCTGCTATATATGGGATACAGCGTGAAGTTAAAAAAAATGTTATTTATTAATCCATTCAATATGAAATCGTATACTTTTGCCAATTTATAAGTAGCTATAATTTAAGATATTAGCGTGTTACAATTTAGTTTGTAACCGAAATGAACAAACATAAAGAACCAAACAACGAGGTCATGCGGCCTATTAATCATACAAAAAACCTTTTCTTTCGACTCATACATCTTACTTTAGAAGACAAAGACTTGAGTGTCTTATTGAATTAGTATTTTAGAAATAATTGTTAGAAATCTGTTTTAAATGTTTAAAATGTTATTATGTTTAATTATGAGACACCATTGTAGTGGAGTGGGACAGTGTACTCGTATGACTGTAAGCGCAGGTTGCGTGTTCGATCCCGCTCGGGGGAGTAATAATATTTAAATTACATTTCTCCTCTGATAAGGCAAAGCTTGGTGCTATTTTTTTTAAGTAAGCAAAAGCTAATTTTGTTTTTTTTTTCAATTACACTAAAAATTATGTTAAATACATAAAAAACTTTATTCTTTTTCCTTCCTAGCAAGATAGGCAAAAGGAATCCTAGTGTTAAGTCACTCCGTTTCCCACTTTTCGCTAAAAATTAAAACATTTTCTATTGAGCAGCGGAACTCAACGACGCACTTTATCTTACTACAACTGACAAATTAAAATACTTTAAATACAATCATTGCCTGAGAATCAAACCTGCAACCAATATCACTTATAGCCAGACACTGCCCCACTGCGCTAATGGCACTTATTATCTAACACCATATAAACTGTATCGCTGATAAATAAAAGAACAATGATCTCTATCCGAACGTAACTAAAGAAGATCTAAGAATAATATCATATCATCTTCCCCATGCTCTCATAATATTGCCGAGGTTTTAACGTTTTTAACGCCGCAGGCACTGCAGTAACAGTTATCGCCACGAAGATGCCAAGAAAGAAGTGTAATTTTTTTTTTTGCTTTAAGCTGTATCCCGAACACAGTAGGGTAGGCAGAGGGAACCTGAGAACACTCCGTTTTCTTAAGATTGTCGTTCCCCATTTTCCACTGAAATGAGGCATTGCGTGCTGAGTGACGGAACTCAACGCCGCGTCTTGTTACCAGAGTGAGGATATAAAAATACTAAATATTAATTATTATAAACTTCACGCTGTATCCCGCATACAGCAGGGTAGGCAGAGGAAACCTGAGAACTATAAGTCAATCCGTTCTCCACTTTCCACCGAATTGAGGCATTGCATGCTGAGTGGCGGAACTCAACGCCGCGCTTTGCCTTATTACCAAATCCAGGAAATGAATATACTCAAGTTTTTACATTGTCGCGTTTACAGTCGAACGCTTGTGCGTATGCGCCACGACAGGCGTCAGAATTATTATAAATATTTAATATTTACATTTCCTGAAGAGGGAATCGTTATCTAATATCATGTAAACCGTATCGCTAACAAATAAGGGAACAATGATCTTTATCCAACGTATCTAAAGAAGATCTAAGAATAATCGCTCCACGCTCCGCTGACCCCAAATGATACCATTTTCACTTTTGTTTAACATTCAGGGAAAGTAAGAAAACAACCTCTGGGCTTTTTTATTAACGAAAATATTTGTAATGCATGCACTCTTTATGTATTAATATTAATATGTTATTACTTTCGCTTATTTGTATGTGGCTGTTTAAATTTATAATGCCGTTGAGGAAAATTGCGCTGGTTTTAATTGTTGGCCGTAATTCTTCTTGTTTTTTAGATTCACGCTGTATCCCGCATATAGCAGGCTAGGCAGAGGGAACCTGAGAACCTAGTGTTAAGACACTCCGTTCCCCACTTTTCGCCGAATTGAGGCATTGCGTGCTGAGTGGCGGAACTCAATGCCGCGCTTTGCCTTGTTACCAAACCAAGCAAATGAAAATACTTAACTTTTTACATTAAAATTGGTTATAGTTATAGGTTTGAATTTCATTTGGAAAATATCATATATACAATACACTAGTATCCCGTTTACGCGTAAAATTTAATGCATATTTTACGCGTATTTTACAAGTCTCAGTCTCATCAAAGTATATTATAATTTACAGAAATTATAAGTTAAACACATTTTAGCTTCACGCTGTATCCCGCACATAGCAGGGTAGGCAGAGGGAACCATAGAACCTAGTGTAAAGACACTCCGTTCTCTATTGACATTTCCATTACCCACTCAAACTCAATTTACTTTGTGTAATATTTATTTTATTAATTTAATAGATGATTATAAAAAAATATATTATTTACTTACGTGTATTTGTAGCTTCTTATTACGAATAAAATTATTTGACTTTGATTTTGGCTTATATTATTTTTTTACTTCCCACTTTAGTAGTCGAGACACACCAAACACTAAAGTCCTGTATGCCTCTTTTGCTTCTTTTAGTTATAATTTAATCATACAAAAAATATTGGGAAATTTAACCTGACCATTTCAATATGAATTGACGTAGATCATGATGCGTTATGACCAGACGTTGTAAGCTGATAGCTATACGCCCCTCTAGTGATGTCAAAAATAATAATTAATCACAACTTTTTGATTACATTATATGTGGAAATTGATAAAAATATTAATAAATCCATCGTGGCACAGTGGTCCAGACAGAAATGGTTCGATTCGATGTCATTGGTTCGATTCCCAGTCGTGGAAATGATTATATTTATTTTTCGTTCTGGTAAAATAAAGTGAGGTGAGTGAGTTTCGCAACTTAACATGCTATGTGTCTAAATAAGACGGAAAGCGGCGAACCGAGTGTCTTAACATTACATTTTTTTTTTAACTTCATGCTGTATCCCGCATATAGCAGGGTAGGTAGAGGGAACCTGAGAGCCTAGTATTAAGACACTCCCTTCTCTTACAACAATTCTGTTCCCCACTTTCCGCCGAATTGAAGCATTGCGTGCTGAGTAGCGGAACTCAACGCCGCACTTTGCCTTGTTACCAAACCCAGGAAATGAAAAGACTAACATTTGGAGTGGGAATCGAACCCACAACCTGTCGCGTTTACAGTCGCACGCTTGTGCCTCTGCGCCACGACAAGCGTTAACATTAGATTCTCTCTGAAAATCCTGCTATGCTATAAGATGCTTATTTTTTTTTACTGATTTGAAAACAAGAAAGAGGTATTTTTTTTGCACAACTTTTTACTGAGTGAACTAATTTTCATGATGATTTTTTAATATGTTAGCAAGTGCTTTTGGTGTGGTCCCATTTAAATTTAATTAAAGTCAAAGTCAAAGTCAAATAATTTTATTCAAAATAAGAAGTTACAAGCTTCATTTTTTGAACGTCAAATAATTTACCACCGGTTCACTAAATTTAATGCCTCAGACCTGAGAAGAACCGGCGCAAGAAACTCAGCGGGACTATTTTTTTTCTTTTTTTTTTTTTTTATATTCGACAATGGTTTACAATTCTTTATTATTGGCAATGATACCTTTGAAACAGACTGGAGCGAGCATTTCATTCCCAAGGTGTGTTATCATTTATAAAATCACTAATTAGGTAATAACCTTTAACACACAAACGTCTTTTTACAATTTTTTTAAATTGTAAAATGGAAAGTTCTCGGACGTTTTCTGGGATCCTATTGTAAAAGTATTATATTAGAATTTACAGAAAAAGTACTTGTCATACAAGTAGTTTTTGAATTATTCGTAATAATATTACTTCTTAGTGAACTTTATTTGAATTCAGTTTCGTTATTTGTTAAAATGTTAATTACTTAATTATAAAAAGAATTTACATATCAAATAAATAGGAACATTTGGAAGAAGCTTCATAAATATTACTTTTTTATTATTTAAATTCCAAACACAAGCTCAATACAATAACACGAAAGCCTCAAAAATAAGTCAATAGTACAACAAAGTAGAGTGAAACTAATCCAACATTTGTATAGACGAAAATCCGAGAGGGAAAGTGGTCGATATTTCTAGTATTATGTTCTAAACTTTCTCACAATCGCACAATGGCTGGAAATAAGGAACGGTATTTAGGTAGGTTTAGTTAAATTTGAATAATAGACAGTATATTTAGTGCGGCGTTGAGTTCCGTCACTTATGCATTGTATCGAATTCAGGCGAAAGTTGGAAAACGGAATATTTTGACACTGGGCCGTGCCTACCCTGCTATGACTGCTATGAGGGTAAAGCTTGAAGCTGTA
>JAKGSA010001148.1:85344-98658 GCA_033558755.1 Philaethria dido | reverse complement strand
TTTTTTTAAATTATATTGTAATTTATATTCATGTTTTTATCAAAAAATCTAAATCATGATTTTTTGATCCCTATGATTCTAAAGGTGCGATATGTATTTAATATTTTAAACTAATAAATGGTTACTGCGACTATAAACGCGACAGATTGTGGGTTCGATTCCCACTCCAGGAAATGAAATTTTTCATTTCCTGGGTTTGGTAACAAGGCAAAGCTATAATAAAAAATAACATGCTACTTATATAATGGCTGAGATTCTTGATTGGCTTAATTGAAACATGAGTGTTTGCATAAGAAAAAAACATCTTACCTATTGTGAGATGTCATTTTTCTATTTTGTATTAATATGAATAGTACAATAACGCCTGTCGTGTCGCAGAGGCACAAGCGTGCGACTGAAAACGCGACAGGTTGAGGGTTCGATTCCCACTTCAGGAAATGTAAAATTTAGTATTTTCATTTCTTCGGTTTGGTAACAAGCGCGGCGATGAGCTCCGCCACTCAACACGCAATACCTCAATTTGAAAGTGGCGAACGGAAATGTTGAAAGAGAATGGAGTGTCTTAACACTAGATTCTCTGGTTCTGCCTAAGCGTGCAAAGCGTGAAGTTAAAAAGAAAAAATGAGTACAATATTAAAAGTCAGTAAAATTCATATTCGTTGCGTTCCGCCACGCAGCACGCAATACCTCAATTCGGCGGAAAGTGGGGAACGGAGTGTCTTAACACTAGGTTCCCTCTGCCTACCCTGCTATATGCGGGATTGGTAGCGGGGGGAAGGAAGTTTTGTATGTACGTATGTTTCTGTTTGAACGAAATGCAATATAAATAAAACAAACACATTATATAAAGTACCTCCATTTTATTTATACCTAATTTTAGATTACAATATCAATATATAGAATATTGACTAAAAACTTATTTTAAACATCGGTATCAGTTTTTTTTATAAAAAAATACTTAAAATAACTAAATCAAATAATCAAATTAGAGAGTCAACCGTTTTGGAACTTTCCAGAACGGTCAAGAATCTAATTCAATGTAAAATTGAGGTGAATGTTAAAGCGGCCAAAGAAATTAACAAATATATGATTTTAGACCATTTTCTAATCATTTATATGAAAAATAATGTAATAAAAGTCATTTTCAGTAAGATCATTGACTGTTTTGTTTTTTTTTTGTAATTGATTTAGATTCAACCCACTTTGACATTAACCTCGTTCATTTATAAATATAAAAACGCACTTTATAGGTAGAATACGCAAATTGTATGGCAGTTTATAAAAAATCTTTGTATAAAAAAATAAATCATAAAATTAAATACGTCCTACCTATGTACATTCAGTTTTAAATAGAAAAAAATCGATCGCCATTTTTGATTTGTGTGTTTTTTTAATTTTTAATTCAAATATTCGTTTCGGGTTCTAGGAACTGCTGACTTTTGTTTTGTACTGTCAACTGTCAATCAACCTTTTTTTTTTTAATAAATTCTCACATTAAATACAGATTTTTATGGCACTAGGACTTTTTTGACCTCAAAAGTTAACCCGAAAATTATTTCTTGCCTTCCAAACACTTACATTTCGCTGAGTGCTCATGTTTACCTATTAAATCTGAGAATGAGGGGTTGAAAGTGATCCCAGGGGCGACATATTGGGGGTTAGTTCCGCTTCCGGAGGTTTCGTACCTGATTATCTGTGGCTTGGTCGTAAAGGTCACTATTTTCGGTTTCGTCGTGTAAGTGACAATTTCCGGTTTCGTCGTATATGTGATTATCTTCGGCTTGGTGGTGTATGTAAAGATTTCGGGCCTCGTCGTGAATGTGACTATCTCAGGTTTGGTGGTATAAGTAACAATTTCTGGTTTCGTGGTAAAGGTTACGATTTTGGGTTCAGTCTGGAACACTTTCTTTTCGGAGTAAGTCGCGCTGAAACCATTCGAGATGGGCTTGATTTCACCGAAGTTGAAACCTTCGAAGCCAGATTGGGAGCTACCACTTGAGCTGATTTTACCGGTGAATTGGTTCAAGCTACCAGCGAACTGTTTCTGACTGACGAATCCTGGAGTTTGTCCAAAAGTGACTTGGCCTTTTCCTGATGAAACACCAAAACCTTTGACACCTAGAGATGCTGATCCTCCTGACAGAGATCCAGAGCTTACGGAGCCCTTAACTCCACTGAATTGACTGCCTTTGACTCCACTGAATTGACTGCCCTTGACTCCACTGAATTGACTTCCTTTGACTCCACTGAACTGACTTCCCTCAAGTCCACCAAAACCTTTGATACCCTTGACTTCACTGGTGACTGATACTTTGGTGATGGTGCTGAATTTAGCGAATCGCACGCTTTCTATCAATCCGATAGCCCATTCGTACCATTCCAAGTCGAATCTGTAGAACGCAGCGATCTGGTTGCCAACTTGGCAGCCTGAAACAAGGAACAAAGGTTTAATTATAATTCTAAATATAAAAAAATGAGGTCTGTCATAACACAGAGGCATAAGCGTGTAACTGTAAATGAGACAGGTTGTGGGTTCAGTTTCCATTTTAGGGAATAAAAATATTAAATGTTTATAGTAATCAATATTTATTATAGTATTTTCATTTCCTAACTCAGGTAACAAAACAAAGTGCTGCGCTGACGGATCTTAGCTACATTGTATCTAACCAGATACAAGATCTATACTTTAAATTCAAAAATCAACATTCCTTTGACTGCGTATCTGTATGCATCCATAACCACTTCGTGTTCTAACATGACAACTGTATATATTAACATTTATTAATACGAGCTATTTTTAACCGGCATCAAAAAAGGAGTATCTTTGAAGTGAAAACTTCTTTACTGGCTTTGAGTACTTTTTGTGAGGAGTAGAAAGGAAAATGTTGAACACGTGACCAGTAGTACAAGCACGAAAACTTGCGACTAAATATTCGTATCGTTATCGAAAGCATTTTGTATGGGAATACTTTAGTTCCTCTTACGCACGGTAGGAGCGCTTTTCAACTCCCATACAAATTCTTTCCCCACTGATCGAAAATGCGTAAGACAAAATTGTCATGCTTGTGTACGATAGCGTAATAAATTAATATTGTATAATATTTTACCACATAAATGATAGTAGCTTTACACTCATAATTAAATGAGTTCGTGCAATATTATTCCCTAACCGTTCCAAAATATCAAACATGCACAACGTTCATATTCAAGTGCTATCCGTTGATTTTTTACATACATAGCTTCACGCTGTATCCCGCATATAGCAGGGAAGGCAGAGGGAATCTAGTGTTAAGACACTCCGTTCCCCGCTTTGCGCCGATTTGAGGCATTGCGTGCTGAGTGGCGGAACTCAAGGCCGCGCTTTGCCTTATTATCAAACCCAGGAAATGAAAATTTCCATTTCCTCGAGTGGGAATCGAACCGACAGCCAGTCGCGTTTACAGTCGCACGCTTGTGCCTCTGCGCCACGATAGGCGTTTTTGATTTTTTTATGTGTGTTAATGCATAACTTTTTAATGAATGAACCAATATTGATGATTATTTTTTATGTGATAGCTATTGCGTCGTATGTGGTTCTATTTAAATGTAGTTAAGATCTAACAAATAGTTTTTGAGTTATTCGTAATAATTTAACTTTCTAGTACATTTTAATTTGAAGTCGTTTCTTTTTCGTTAAAAATAATCATTAAACTTGATTCACCCTGTAAAAAGTTATCCAATAACACACATAAAAATTCAATCGGTTGAAAATAAAGAAATTAAGCGAATATTTCCCCTAGAATAATAGTAATATGTACTATAATGATAGAATAGAATCAGCAATCTTAACAACGTACCTGAGTCCCATGAGTAAACTCCCCTGAGCACGAAGTGGCCATCTCCAGACGTACACGCGAGAGCACTGCCGATGTCAACCTGGGGAAAAGGAAAAAAATTACGATTATATATATATTTTTATATAGCTTCACGCTGTATCCCGCATATAGCAGGGTAGGCAGAGAGAACCAAAGAACCCAGTGCTAAGACACTCCGTTTTCGTGACATTTCCATTCCCCACTTTCCATCGAATTGAGGTATTGCGTGCTGAGTGGTGACACTCAACGCTACGCTTTGCCTTGTTATCAGGGCTGGGGAATGAAAATACTAAATATTATTTAATATTTCCTGGAGTGAACATAGAACCCACAACCTGTCGAGTTTACAGTCGCACGCTTGTGTCTCTGCGCCATGATACGCCTCAAGATTATGTATGTGTAACTAAATATAATGGACAGCTTCATTATTAACTTCACGCTTTATCCCGCATAGTAGAGCAGAGAGAACGTAGTGGTAAGACTCTCCGTATTCCGCTTTCCACCCAAACTCGAAAGACTACACGTTGAGTGGAGACACTCAAAGCTGCGTTTTACCTCTACCAGAAAATAATCTAAATATATATATCGCCAAGTGGGAATCGAACCCACAACCCACTGCGTTTACAGTCAAAGGCTGTCCCACTTAATCTCGATGGCCTCATATTTTTTAGGTAATGCTTAAAAAAAATCAATATTAAAAATTGGGTACAAGGAAAATTTCAAAGAATCGAAATTGCGACCACTTGACAAATTTGTCACTTTAAAAAACCTTGCGTTCGTGTTATATTTACTTTCCGTCCGTTATTTGGGGGTCATCTTCTATATATCTATAACTATATATATATATATATGAAACGGTTGCGTTACTGAGTGACTGACAGACAACGTACACGCGAAACTAATGCACATAGAAACATGATATGTGGAGTGTAGGGACACGGGAAGTGTAGGGGAGTGCTGAGAGAGGAGAACGAGCAACTACTGCACATAGAAATATGACATGTGACGGGTAGGGATCCGAGGAGTGTAGGGGAGCGCTGAAATTCCCGCTAAAACATCGCGTGATATATCATAAGTGTGTGGTGGAATTGAATGCCGAGCTCCTTATCAAAGCGAGAAAATGACAATAATTAAGCAATATGATTCCGCTAACTGGAATGGAATCCGCAACCATCACATTTGTAATTAGAAGCTCATGTCCCATTTGTCTTAGATATATGTACCAATCCAAATCACTAAAACACAGTGTCTAATCACTATAGTCTCTCTATTCTTTTCCATTCAAAATACATAACCTAAGTTAGCTTCACGCTGTATCCCTAGCGGGGTAGTCAGAGAGACCGGTCCCTGCATACCTCTTTTGTCTCGTCCACAGTCATTAACCTCTTCATGCATGCCCTCCGGGGTCCTCATGCTTTTTACGTGACCTTCCTCCAGTATCATTAATACTGTGTTCTCGAAGGTCAACCGAGGTCTACCCCTACCTCTCTTTCCACTTTGCTTTTTCAAAATACTTACCCTGCAGATATTGTTCAAAGGATTGCTAGGTTGTCCACACGCGCAGCTGTCTTCGTCATATTGCTCCAGAAGGTGAGGGTAGTCTGATGATAACTTGGCTTGACAGTCTCCAGGTGCGATGAGAGACACGTTGATACTGTGCATGATGCTGCCTGCGAGGTGAGCTGGAAGGAAATTATGAAGTTTTTATTAATAATTAGTAAATATATAAAGCGCGACTGTAAGCGTGACAGGTTGTGGGTTCGAGGCATACTACAGGAAATAAAAATATTAAATATTTATAACAATTATCTTTTTTTTTAACTTTACGCTGTATCCCACATATAGCAGGGTAGGCAGACGGAACCTGAGAACCCAGTGTTAAGACACTACGTTCTCTTACAACAATTCCATTCCCCACTTTCCGCCAAATTGAGGCATTGCGTGTTGAGTAGCGGAACTCAACGCCGCGCTTTGCCTTGTTACCAAACCCAGAAAATGTAAAATTCCATTTCCTGGAGTGGGAATTGAACCCACAACCTGTCGCGTTTACAGTCGCACGCCTCTGTTGTTCTGTTGTGCCTCTGCGCCACGACAGACGAAAATTAACATTTGGTATTTTCATTTTTTCGCTCTGTTAAGAAGGCAAAGCGCGGCCATATTGAATTAAGAATGACATCACATATCTAAGAACACCTGGAGTATCAATACCTATCTAACGTCACCTTAATTATATAATTCGGTTCAGGGGTTTGGAAGATATGAGGTAATAAAGAATATTACAAACATACTCGTACATGCGTATCATACGCATGAAAAATATAACACTTCTTTGAACTTATTAGTCGAATCTTTTTTTCAAATTGGCTTAAAAAATGATAATATTTACGGAAGCTAACCAAAAATGAATACAAAGGCATATATTTTTTATTGACATTTTAGATTTAGTGTGATTAATTAATGATTTTCGTTGCTTTTCATAATAATCATATAAATATGACCTCGAGACTCTGCCGGCATATTTTTTACCGACTGCGGCGATTTCAAAAGAGTGGTTTTGATTTTTATCTTATTTTGTATGAATAATGATGAATGATGTTTTTTTGTCATCTATTATTAGAAATATATAAATATTAAATATATTAAGAAACGCTGAATATGTATAACGTTTTGCTTAATTAACTGTAAACGTGATAGGTTGTGGGTTCGTTTCTCACTCCAGGAAATTGAGTTTTTCATTTCCTGGATTTGACAACGAGGCAAAGCGCGGCGTTGAGTTCCGCCACTTAGCACGCAATGCCTCAAATCGGCGGAAAGTGGGGAATGGTGTGTCTTAACACTAGGTTCCCTCTGGCTACCCTGCTATATGCGGGATACAGCGTGAAGCTATGTTTCTTGATCTAAGAATTTAAAACAATATCAAAAAGATGGACTGTGTTGTCTAATTTTCATGATTCTTTTTTTATATGATAGATAGTTCTTCTGTGGTTCCATTTATTTAGTTAAGATCCGACGTGTAGTTTTCGAGTTATTCGTAATAATGTTACTTTTTAGTGCATTTGTTGGTATTCCAGATAATACTTAACTTATCTCAAACAGAACATTAATTTCTAATATTTTTTTAAAGCAATTACACAATTTTCTTGGCAATTCATAAGGTTATATGTCGTAACTAGGGTTGTCAAACGTAGCACTCCTGCAATAAACAGCACTAGCCAGTGGCGAAGGGTGATAATTTTATATAAGTAAGCTGGATACCGCATAAGTTTTTAGTGAATGAACCAATTTTGATGATTCTTTTTTTATATGATAGCTAGTGCTTCTGATGTGGTCCTATTAAAATTTAAATAAGATCTGACAAGTAGTTTTAGAGTTATTCGTAATAGAGGCAAGAAGAGAACGAAATGTTTTAATCCCAGAATCTCTATGACTGCCTAATTTAAGAAGAATTAAAAAATGCTACTATTTACGGAAGCTAACCGAAAATAAGCACAATGACATCTGTTTTTTTATGGACATTTTGAATTTAAAATATGTTTAATTAATAATTTTCGTTGCTTTTCATTATTACGATATAAATATGACCTTGATCCTCTGCCGGCTTA
Source organism: Philaethria dido (assembly GCA_033558755.1). Taxonomy (NCBI): domain Eukaryota; kingdom Metazoa; phylum Arthropoda; class Insecta; order Lepidoptera; family Nymphalidae; genus Philaethria; species Philaethria dido. The sequence continues at coordinate 91,202 of JAKGSA010001148.1, read as the reverse complement.
TTTTTTACTGTATACCACGAGTAGTTTTTGAGTTATTCGTAATAATTTCACATTCTTGTGCATTTTACAAGAAGTCACGCTGTATCCCGCATATAGTAGGGAAAGCAGAGGTAACCTAAGAACCGACGTGTTAAGACACTCCGTTACCCACTTTCCACCGAATTGAGGCATTGCGTGCTGAGTGGCGGAATTCAACGCCTTTGCCTAGTTACCAAACTTAGGAAATAAAAATACTAACTTATACATTTCCTGGAGTGGGAATCAAACTCACAACCTTTCATCTTTACAGTTGCACGCTTGTGCTTCTGCGCCACGACAGGCGTTAAGAAATATATAGCTTATTTTACAAAATAATTTCACCATAAAAATGTTGGCAACCCTATTAACAATATTAATGACAGTTAAAACTAATTAATCTTTTCTTAAACGTCGTTAAGTCTATGACAAGTCATTAATCATTTGCTTTACTATGTGATAATATGTTCACTTTGTACTTGCTTTTATATTTAAATTTAGTAACTAGTGTTAAAAAGGCGAAGCCTATCGTGTGTTGAGGCACAAGCGTGTGCGTAAAGGCGACAGGTTGTGGGTTCATACACACTACAGGGTATGAAAATATTAAATTATATTTAGTATTTTCATTTCCTCGTTCTGATAACAAAGTAAAGCGCGGCGTTGAGTTCCGCTACTCAGCACACAATGCCTCAATTCGGCGGAAAGTGGAAAACGGAAATGTTAAAAGAGAACGGAGTGTCTTAACACTAGGTTCTCCGGTTCCCTCTGCTATGTGCGGGATACAGCGTGAAGCTTAAAAAATAAAAATAAAACCAAAAGAAAAGAAAAAGAATATATATCGAACCTACAACCGATCGCGTATACAGTCTCATTGCCACTGTACCACGATGGTCATTAAATTTAGAGAATCCTCTCAAGGCTTCAACAAACTCATCGCTCCAAAATGATGAAATTATTAATTAAATATTTTAATTAGCTATAAAATATTTGTCAATTGGGACATCTAAATAAAAGATGCTATGGCGCAATGGTTGTGACTGCTGTAAGATATATGAGTGTCAGTTCAATGCATTTGAAAGAGATGTCTGTGTGAGCTTATCGTTTGACTGTAAACACGACAGGTTGTGGGTTCGATTCCCTTATTTGAGTATTTAGTATTTTCATTTCCTCATTCTGGTAACCAGGCAAAGCGCGGTGTTGAATTCCGTCATTTAGCACACAATGCCTCAATTCGGGGGAAAGTAGGGAACGGTAATGTTGAAAGAGAACGGAGTGTCTTAATACTAGGTTCTCTGGTTAACTGTCGCACACTTGTGCCTCTGTTCCACGACAGGCTTCTAAAACTGACTTTTAATACTTCAAAATGTGCTAAAAATCGAACCCCCTACCTACATTCACGTTACATAGTTAAACAAACAAGACACAGTGTTAAATAATGTAATATATACATATCTCACTATTAATATAAAGTTTACCTAAATATCGAATGGTTACGCAAGATACGATGAGACCAGTTTGTAGCGTCAGCATGTAAAGTCACTAAAATAATATATTAAATGTGATTTTTTTTAAACATGGCGCGGCGTTGAGTTCCGTCATATAGAGTTCAATGTCTCAATTCGGCGGTATGTGGGGAACGGAAATCTTAATAGAACGGAGTGTTTTAACACTAGGTTTTTTGAAAGAAAGTTTGTGAGGATTGTTTGTTAGTTTTTCGGTAAAAATGGTTGAACGAATTTTGATAAAGCTTTATATTAATGTAGGTTATGTATCGGAATAATATATAGACTACCATTTAATGAGATTTTACGTCTACGAAATTTTTGATTATGGTGAGAGGTTAGAAATTAACTACCTTTTAACTCTTTTAGAGGTTTTAGTTCTTTTGTCTGTTTTTAGCTTTACACTTTATCCCGCAAACAGCTGGGTAGACAGAGGGATTCCGAGAACCTAGTGTTAAGACACTCCGTTCTCTTTTAACATTTCCGTTCCCCACTTTCCACCGACTTGATACCTTGCATGCTTAATCGCGCTATGCCTTGTTATCAGAGCGAGGAAATGAAAATACTAAATGTTATTTAATATTTTCATTTTAGAGGTTATGTAATGGTTCTAAAATAGACGGAAAGTAGAGAAAAGAAGTATCTGTATACATTTTTTAACTTTTTTCCCGTGAAATGTATTTCGTATCCGGTATTTTTTTAATTTGATCAAAATCAGTGCATAATAATTTGAACCTGTGTCCTTTACTTAAAAAAAAATGTATAAAATTATAATATTTTAACATGTTTGATTAAATAATGAGGCACTTCTTGGAAATAGGAAATAGATGTATGTTCGTAGTTTAAATATTGATATACTAGAGTCATGTTTAAAGAAGTCAATGTAAACTTGACTATCGTTGTTAAGAGGAAAATGGTGGCGAAAAGTTTTTTTTATTGGAAGGACAAGGCAAACATGTGTTCGGTTCACCTGATGGTAGGTGATCACTATCCACGACACAGTTTGACAAGCAGAGGAGCTACATACATTGCTGGTCTTTGAGGTAGGGATAGGTGATTTTGTTTTTTATTAAAGAAAAACGGATGAAACTGCTATGAACTCTGTTATGTAGTATGTACGGGATACAACGAAAAAAGTGAATGTAAAAAAATATTAAAGGGCTTACCGCAAAAGGAGTAATACGTCATCCTATTATACCTACTTTATATATAAACACTTTTTTTTAACTTCACGCTGTATCCTGCATATAGCAGGATAAGCAGAGGGAACCAGAGAACCTAGTGATAAGACACTCCTTTCTCTTTCAACAATTCCGATCCCCATATAAACACAAAGGTTGTAAGCTCTAATATTAAATGGGAGAATGTTTATAATTGAAATTATTTTCACTAAAACTGGCTATAATATTCTTAAGTTCTCTTCTTGGATAAGTATAATGTATTTGTAACGATTATTAAAACAAAAAAGGGTTTTGGCTTAAACGCCTCAGATCTTGATAACCATTCATATGTCACGTAATGAAAAAAAAATACGGACGTAGTGCTTGCAGTTTTATGGTATACCATAAGAAAAAATATTTCTCTTTAATGATAATATAGAAGAGAATATTATGATTCTGCACTACTACTGCTTGTCAATATCTAAAATATGCGAGTTATAAAAAAAATTATAGAATATATGGATAAGTTAAAAACGTGTATATTTATTCGAGAATTCTAGCCTTAAAATGACATAAAATGGGAACTGAAACTACAACCATCGTCTATATTACCACACTTCCTAATTCCATCACCACGACGTATTAAATAACACATTAATTAATAGCTTTACGCTGCATCCCGCATATAACATGGTAGGCAGAGGGAATCTGAGATCCTAGTGTTAAGACACTCCATTATCTTTCAACATTTCTGTTCCCCACTTTCCGTCGAATGAGCCATTGCGTGATGAGTGGTGTAACTCAACGCCGCGCTTTGCCTTGTTACCAGAGCAAGGAAATGAAAGTACTATATGTTATTTAATATTTTCATTTCCGGGAATGAGAATCGAACCTAGTTAAGACACTCCGTTCTCTTTTAATAACGTATTAAGTTATTTAAATCCTTCAAGTATCACATAGAAACACCAAGAAACGGACAAAACAATTTTTATAGTTTAGGTTTTTCCGTTTAAGATAATTTGCATACAAACAGACGAATTAGAATATTCGGTATTCAATAGCATTTTTTTTGTCGTAGATTAGGAAACCATAAAACGTTTTTAGAAATGACTTTTTTTTGGTTGTTTTGATCTGACTTAGTTATATTAGCTAGCCAGCATACGATAAAGAGACCTAACCTATAAATTTATTTAAATTTACTTTTTAATCATTAATTAATGATATAATAGTTCTATATTTTTTATTATTTAGATATTTTAAGCATTATACGAAGTAAGTAAAATGACCGTGCAGAGACCGTAGCGTTTGGCGCTCCGTTCTCTCTAAAAACCCCGCTAGGGATAAAGCGTGAAGTTAGGTAGGTAGGTAGTAAAGAGAACCTGAACACTCAGTCACTTGTAGTAGAACTGATAGATGACTGGATAGTTATTATAAATATTAATGTTCCTTATATAATATGAATGAGAATCTTCTGAAATAATTAAATAGATAATTGATTAATTAATATAAGTTCTATTCTTCTTCTCTTAGTGCCTCTCCAACTAGTGAAGGTTGGCAGTCAGCTTCGCATATTCAGTCCTATTCCTGGCAGCATGGAATAGCTCTACAGCGCTTTTGATTCCCGTCCATTCACGGATGTTCTTAAGCCATGACTTTAGTTCTTTAGTAGTTTAGTTCTATTAATATAGTGTTAATTATGGCAAATAAAAAAACCAGTTGAAGCTATAAAATCCAATTCATCTGACAGGTGTCAAATTTTTGACTAGTGAATATATTCTCATATCATGTCTAACTAAATATACACAAATAGTTATTTATATATATTTAGTTAGTTAAATTGTAAGTGCCATAACACTCCGTTCCATACAAAAACATCGACAGTGATTCAAAATTCCACAATCATATCATAAATAGAGATCAAATCGTAAATACTTGACCAAAAACTAGTTTATAATTTAATATATTCATATATATTTATATTAATATCATTCAATAATCACAATACGTCCATCATTTTAATATTCTAAAAGATTTCCAGTTTTTTTTTGTCATCGTCTTAATCATCAGAATATATTATTTTGTTATGTCTGTTATACACATGTTAAAAAACGATGTCTACGAATTTATTGCAGAGGTCCTAAGTTCTGTTCTCGACTTGGTACACTCCACTCCAGGAAATGTAAAATTTAGTATTTTCATTTCTTGGGTTTGGTAACAAGGCAAAGCGCGGCGTTGAGTTCCGCCACTCAACACGCAATGCCTCAATTCGGTGGAAAGTGGGGAACGGAATTGTTGAAAGAGAATGGAGTGTCTTAACACTAGGTTCTCTAGTTCCCTCTGCCTACCCTGCTATATGCGGGATACAGCGTGAAGTTAAAAACAAAAAAAGGAGTTACTAACTGCGGGACACATGAAAAGTGAAAAAAAGACCCAATACACGATCTAAAAACTATAACGTTCAGGTTTCAATATTTATTTTTATTTTGTTTTGCATAAGTTTATTATAAAAGAGGATAAAGTTACACATGGCAATAGTTAAAAGGGTAAACGTCCTTAGCCGGACTTGTGCCTTTGACCTCTGCCAATGGATAATGGTATTCAGGTATTCCAGTATAAAATATAATATATTTTAATGTTAAATACTCTGTAATATATTTTCCATCTCACTCTCACTATAATCCTATATATTTGTTTGTCTTTTTCGTGACGCAGTTTCGTTACATGGAGTTTCCGATCAAATTTCAAAAATAACGACAAAAGTGATTCTTATTCTCTTATTAAATCTTATATATTTGCTTTTGACCTCTGCTAATGGATAATTATATTCCGGTATTTCCCTATATATACAAAGATTCAAACAACTTTATTTGAGAAGGAATCAAAGATAATAATCAATTTTATATGACGTTAGATGTATCCCGCGACTTCGTTTTGTTTTCTTTTTAGCTACACGCTGTATTCCGTATGTAGCAGGGTAGGGTGTTAAGACACTCCGTTCCCTCGTTATACTTCGATACTGGACTTCTTCTATATATTTCTATATATATTTCTCTACACTCCCCAATACTACATGTCAAATGTCATCTTTCTATGTACAGTAGATTCGCGTGTACGTTTTCTGTCAGTCACTTAGTGACGCAAGCGTTATATATATATATATATATATATATATATATATATA